>JAFIRS010004260.1:0-93712 GCA_018342105.1 Gonioctena quinquepunctata | reverse complement strand
ATTTTTTAATATACATTATTTTCGTTGTTCTGGTTAGTTTATTCACCTAACGACCCTATCGATGCATCCATATATTTGGGGTCGTCGGGAAGTTGTGTCGTCCATTGTGCTCCTTTAACGCAATCCGCCTGGTTCGAAACTTTCAATTTCTTCCTAAAGTAGTTTTTGTCCCATATTTTGTGATTTATTTGCTTTTTATTACAAGCTTTTATTTAGTTTCACTGTCTGTCTGTCTGTAATCAAATCTTGCAAGTTAAATTTGACCCACTTCTAATCGTCCGATTGATTTGAAATTTGGCAGGTGTACATAATTCCGATGACAATGCATTATGGAAACAAAATAGCGGCTCCAATATGGCGGACAATTTTTGAGATTATGGTCCGATTCCATTCAAAATTGGTATCTAGGAGTTTTCGGGGTCGGAGATTGGGATTTTTTTGTCAAAATTTTAAAATTCAACATGGCGGCTCCAAAATGGCGGACAAGTTTTGTGATTATGGTACGATTCTATTCAAAATTGGTAGTTGGGTATTTTTGGGGTCGAAGATTTTTTTTTAGTTCCACCTGTCCCGGTGTCTATCTGTCTGTAATCAAATCTTGCAAATTAAATTTGACCCACTTCCCGGTTTCCGATTGAGCTGAAATTTTGCATGCATATGTAAATCGGATGACAATGCAATATGGAGCTGATGGAGCTGATCTGATGATGGAGCTGATCTGATGATGGAGCCGGAAACCTTGCAATGTTGATGCTTTGAACGAAATGGATCGAATGAGAAACGTTATTCCCCATTTTACTTGTCACACAATGGAAATTATTAACTAATAAATATCAAAACGTGTTCATCTAGTAAGTGTCTACTGGTTCCCTATTCTATTTATCAATATTTTATATTTGATAGAGTTTTCTTTGAAGAAATTTAAAGAAAAACGATAATCAAAGATTTATCATGATTGTTACAACCCAAACAAAAGCAATATCATAGTTTTTGTTTGTTTTAAGTAAGTGAAGGCGGCTATGGCAATTAGCCTTCAATATACCTAATTCATCAAGTAGTAGGAGAAGAGTGTATACAGTGTGTCCGTAAAGTATGGAACAAATTCATTTTTAGGTAAACAGGTCATTTTAAGAAATAATCCTGAAACACGTCGATTTTTTATGTTAATTTACCGTATTTTAAAATAATAATCTAATATACAGGGTGAATTACGTTCGAGTAATGACGTCACCGTCATTTTTCTTAAATGGAACACCTCCATTTTGTCTCAATTTTCGGATTACTCTAGCTGAGCTGATTCCAAAAATGTATCACATGTTGATTCCAATTGGTAAAAGGGTGGACAAAATACAATAGTTTTGTGTGTGCTCATAAAGTAAGCGTAACATTCTTTTATTAGGTAAATTAACAATATTATCAAAAATACTTATTGTCTAGCGGCAATTGGTTTAAAATGTAACACCCGTAGTTTGCTACATGTTTAGAGTAATAAAATGAGCTGTTTCCAAACATGTTTGGTACTTGTGGTCTAGCAGACAGAATATGACAAAAAATATTTCTTATCTATTTATAAAAACATAGTCGTCTATTTTTTTGGGAAATGTCATTATTTTTTTAGTAATTTATTGATGTTCAGTGACAGTTTAGTACTACAATATTTTTGGTATTCGTGAATATTCGAATGATTGCTTAGATTTAATTTGGAAGTAGAAATGGAGTTAAGTGTAAAACAAAGAATTGAAATACTTATGATGATTGGGTATGGAGACAGATCGCGAACTCAGATGGAAGTGTGCAATTTGTTTAATGATAAATATCCAGAAAGACCTATAACGCGTTCGACAGTCAGTAAGATTGAAACGAAATTTCGAAAATTGGTAATGTTGAAAATGTACGCAAATCAGGTCGTCCCCTGCAAATGCTCATACAGCATTAGATGTTTTTTCTGAGTTTTAAGAAGATGCGCACACTTCTGTTCGTAAAGTTAGTCGCTATATCGGTGTTAGCAAAACAACGGTACACAAACTATTGAAGCTTGAAAAATGGCATCCTTATAAAATCAAACTTGTGCAAGAATTAAACGAAGATGATCCCGATAGAAGACTCAATTTTGCGAAGAAATGATGGATAAATGTCACCGAGACCCTCTCTTGATACAAAAAACATTATTTTTTCTGATGAGTCCACTTTCATGTTAAATGGTGAGGTTAACCGTCAGAATTGTAGATACTGGGCAAAGAAAACCCCACTGGATGCGTGAGCATCATACACAATACCCTCAAAAGGTAAATGTATGGGCTGGAATTGTACGAAATCGAATCATCGGACCCTACTTTTCGAAGGTAATTTAAACGGGGCAACTACCTTGAGTTTTTAAGGGTATCTCTACCTACTTTACGTAATTTGTTTCCCAGCAGACGTAATCCTGGAGGTTTTGATTGAAGTTTATGGTTTCAACAGGATGGTGCACCTCCACATTATGCTGTAGATGTTAGAAGGTACCTAGATGAAATTTTTCCGAAGAGGTGGATTGGTAGACGTGGACCCACTGAATGGCCAGCGAGGTCACCAGATTTAAATCCTTTGGATTATTTTCTGTGGGGCCATCTGAAGAATGTTATTTATAAAACGAAACCAGCAAATATTGCAGATGTACAAGAGAAAATTCGAACAGAAATAAACAATATTACGCAAGAAACCATACACAAGGTGCAACAAGAATTTGTACACCGTTTGGGTTACTGTCAAATACAGCAAGGGCTGCAGTTCGAACATTTATAAAGTCATATATTCCAGCATATTCTGTCCGCTAGACAATAAGTATTTTTGATAATATTGTTAATTTACCTAATAAAGAATGTTACGCGTTACTTTATGAGCACACACAAAACTATTGTATTTTTGTCCACCCTGTACCAATTGGAATCAACATGTGATACATTTTTGGAATCAGCTCAGCTAGAGTAATCCGAAAATTGAGACAAAATGGGGGTGTTCCATTTAAAAAAAATGACGGTGACGTCATTACTCGAACGTAATTCACCCTGTATATAAGATTATTATTTTAAAATACGGTAAATTAACATCAAAAATCGACGTGTTTCAGGATTATTTCTTAAAATGACCTGTTTAGCTAAAAATGAATTTGTTCCATACTTTACGGACACACTGTATATCAAAGGTGAAAGGAAACTAGAATTGTTAAATCTTATAAAAAATATATATATATATATATATATATATATATATATATATATATCCTTTACGAATTGGATATGGGAAAAAATTTCATGACTGAAGAAAGGGGATTTTGTTAATTGTTGTCCTCATCTGAATTTTGGACAGTCATTTATTCTGTGGGATATTGCCGTCTGCACATTGCACATCTTGTGGGGGATCTTCGCCAGCAAGAAGATAATTAGAAATAAGGCGTATGTGTCCAATGCGAGGCCTGGTGAGTACAACTTGTTCCATTCGGCCTGCCACTGAATTTGCTTTTCAGAAATGATGTGTCAATCTTTTCTGCGTCAGTAGCTTAACGGTCAGCACGATTCGCTGACTCGTTGCCGTTTATTGCTACGTGACTGGGCACTCATATGAACACAATTTTCTCTCCGCTCTGTAGAGTACTCAAAACCAATTGAATGTATATATGATGTTTTACCCCTACGGTCAGGGCGCCAGGTCTGTGAGACTTGGCGCGCAGAAAATCATTCGGCAAATCCGCGCGGATTTTGTTTGTGTGTGGGAGTTCTCAGTAGCTTCATTATTTCTCATCCGGTACCCGTGTAGCAAGTGGTGAGATTACACTTCAACAGATAGAGGAGTTAACTGTCGAAAATTCTGTGAGACCCAGCGCCCCGACTCATGTGATTATTATCAATTCGATTGATTGGAATTTTTTGGGTATGTTTATATTTTATTGTTATTTACAAAAAAAAAACAATTATATTTAATTATTATATTGAGGATATCTCAAGCCTTTCTGAACACATGTCTTTTGATAGTGTTTTTGAATTTACTATCGATTTATTTGAACTTTTTTAGATATGAATTACGAAGACGAACAAGAGAGACTACGTCGGCTGTGGGAAGAAATCGAGATAGATGAAGAACCCAATGATAATGAGGATGAACTGGCCAGTGAAATTGACTTTACTGAAGAAAGAAACACTGATAGCGAATCAGAGCAAGACTGTGATGAAGAAGACGATATCGAAAACGTTGCTCCTCCTAATAAGGTTCCAAGAGTGCCGACTTTTATTGGAAAAAATGGAACCACCAGATGGAAGAAACATTGTCCAAATAAATTAGTGAGAACAAGGTCTGAAAATATAATTGTACGTTTATCAGGAGTGGAAACCTATGGTAAACATGCCAAATCAGCTGCAGAATGTTGGTCTCTTTATTTCACAGACGATATGTTACAAATAATAGTTGATAACACGAACCTCTATATCTCAAAAAAAGGTGAGAGTTATTCAAGAGAAAGGAGAGCAAAGCCTACTGATATCTGCGAAATCAAGGCGTTTTTTGGGTGGTAATACTTAGCAGGAACCTTGAAAAGTAGTCGTCTGAATACCAAGGAGTTATGGGAAAGAAACCGAACTGGAGTTGAGCGATTTTGGCTAGTTATGTCTCGTGAACGCTTCCACTTTTTGCTCAGATGTCTACGTTTTGACAATATTGATACAAGAGAAGAGAGGAGGCAGTTTGATAAGTTGGCTCCAATACGAACTATATTTGATTGTTTTGTTGGAAACTGTAAAAAGGCATATACTATTGGAGCAAAGACTACAATTGATGAAAAGCTCGAAGCTTTTCGGGGAAGATGCTCATTCAAGCAATACATTCCTAGTAAACCAAATAGATATAGAATTAAAATTTTTGCGTTAGTTGATTCTGCAACATGTTATGCCTCAAATCTTGAAGTATATGTTGGAAAACAGCCTGATGGTCCGTATGAATGTGATAACAGTCCATGCAGTATAGTTCTCAGGCTAATAGAACCTATATCGGGAACTAACCGAAATCTTACATGTGATAATTGGTTCACAAGTTTCGATTTAGTGAACAAATCATTCAATGAGCACAAAATTACATATGTAGGAACTGTAAGAAAAGATAAAAAAGAGTTACCTCTCGAATTCACAAACACAAGAGCTCGGCCACAGTATTCTTCACTATATGGGTTCCAAGAAAATATCACAATCGTATCATACATTCCCAAAAAGTACAAAAATGTAATTTTGGTATCTAGTTTGCATCATGATGATGTAATCGATACATCTACAGCTGAAAATGTAAGCCAGAGATAATTACATTTTATAATCATACGAAGGGAGGAGTTGACACTCTAGAAAAGTTAAGTGAACAATATAGGAATACTAGGAGATGGCCAATGGTAGGGATTTTATGCAATGATGAATATGGCAGGTGTCAATTGTCAAATCATTTACGCATCAAATAATAAAATATATAAAATTCAGAGAAGATTGTTCCTGAGAGATCTTTCCTTGTCTTTGACCAAAGACCACTTGGAACGACGTTCTTTGGCAAAAAATATTCCACCATCTGTGAGAGAGAGGAGACAAGAGATAGCTGGTACTCTGGAGGTACCTCCGGAAATCCCACCCGAAACACGAAAAATATGTTTTTTCTGCAAGAAAGACTCTAAAACCAAATATTTCTGTAAAAATTGTAAAAAATTCGTTTGTCTCACTCACCTTCAAACTTGGTGCCCCACATGTTCAGACGCTGCAAAAAACTAATGAAAATCAAAATTTGTTGGTATAACTAGTGATCTGTTACCTAAAAGAGATATTTCTTCTTTTTGTTTATTTTTCTCCTATTTTTCAGTATGTAATATACATTCCAATTTCAGTTTTCATGTTATGTAATTCATTTGAATTTAGTTTTTTTATGAGTTCAATTTCACTTTTTGATATGATTGAAGCCTATGTCTATGAGATTGAATCATTATTCCGTGTCTAAAAGTCTCACAAGTATTTTTTTTCATTATGGGTCTGTCAGACCAGACTCGTGTCAAGATTCATGGCGCCCGGTCTGTAGGATTGAGAGGTATATTTATTATAATTATTTTGAAGATATATTCTTAGGGCAATTTCAAAACGTTAATCAATATACACCTATACACCTCATCTCAAGGGTTTATTGAAAACTTTTAACCATATTGTAATGAAGTAATTTTTCTAAGCCTCGTTACTAAAAAAAGACATCCAAAAGTTTGAAGTAACTTTGGTACGCCCCTTCCTATTTAGAATAGAATAGTGTTTATTTGCAAAAAAATATCACAAAATGAAAACAATTTCAACAGTCTTCAGCAATGTAAACACAGAAATACTCAAGAAGTTTTCACTTGTTTGTGAGAAGGTCACTTATGTGAACCAGCAAAATATAAAATATATACATACATATGCATACACATATATAGACACACATATATAATAGTAAGTACATATAAAAGGATACAGAATATGATTTTCCAATATGGTGAAATATGAAATGACAGATTAAAATTCATAAGTATTTCTAACAACACAATTTTAAATATATTGATAATACTAGACATTACTAATCGTGAATTATAACTTAACATTAAATAATCGTAAATTAACTTATTATGGTTAAAGTTCATCTCTGACTATAGTTATAGTTTCGTAAAAGCAGCGAGGACATTATGAAAATTGGATGCATATAATTCGAATACAAGTAGTAAAATTTGTAGTAAGTATTCACTTGAAAAAATTGTGAATGAATGTTCTTCATAGGACATTTCAGGTATTTCCTGAATGTAAAGTTTGATCGACTTTCCCGAACTGTCGGGGGTAAAGTGTTATATAATTTTGGACTCAAATAATGGTAACTTTTCTGTCCAATAGATTTATGCCTCCAAGGACATTGAAACAGAATAAGTTTTCTGGTATTATAGGAATGGGTGAGCTTCACAAACTAATTTTTGTTTTTGTGCTGTCTGATATTACTGTTTTTATAATATAGCTGTCTCAGGTCAAGCACATCTGATTCGGCATAGAAACGATCACTTGAATATCTTGAATTTTTCAATTCCATTATTTTGAGAAAGCGTCTTCGGATAACCTCAAGTGGCCGAAGATGATTTTGAGATGCTCCTCCCCATCCCAGTGGACCGTACGTCAAGTGGCTTTCAACTAGGCTGCGATAAATAGTTTTTTTGTGATGAGCTCACGAATATTGTTTAATTGCCGGAATGTATATAAAACAAAACGCAATTTCTTCACAACGAAGTTGATGTGGTGATCCCATCGCAAATGTGTATCTAGCATTATTCCCAGATATTTGATATTTTTTACTGGCGATATTTTTATATTGTTACTCAGTGAGAGATATCGGAAGTTCTGTAATGTGTTTTCATAAATTGTGAACGGCAAGAAAAATGTTTTGTCAAAGTTGATGGTTAGTAGCTTGTAGTCGAAAAAGTTTTTGATTGAGGAAAGATTCCTTTCAACATAATTTTTTAGACCGGCCCAGGACTCTCCTTTGTAGAAGATGGCAGTGTCATCCGCAAAACTGATCATTTTTCCCTCACTTTGGATTTAAAATAGGTCATTTACATATAGCGAAAAGAGCAGTGGTCCTAACACGGTTACCTGAGGGACCCCACAATCAATTGTTCTGAAATCACCGATAGTATCGTTTACTTTGACATACTGTCGGTGATTTTCGAAGAAGCTTTTGAACAGTTCGAGGCATTTATCACGAATTCCAATATTTTGAAGTGTAGAGAGTAGTATTTTGTGGCTTACGGTGTCAAAATCTCTCGCAAGGTCTATGAACACAGCTAGGCAGGGTTTGCTTTCATCTAAAGCTCCATAGATATAATTGGTTAATTCTATGATGGTATCTTGAGTTGATTTTTTCTCTCTAAAGCCGAACTGCATATCAGATAGCAGTCCATACTTATTCACGTAGCTGGAGAGTCTGTTTTTCATAATCCTTTCGAATATTTTTCAAAGTTTGAAATGAGCGAGATTGCCCTGTAATTTTTCGCTTCTGTTATGTCCCTTTTTTCATAAATGGGTGTTACAACCTAAGTTTTGACTTGATCAGGGAATTTACCTATATCGATACATTTGTTGAATAAGTGGTCCTATTATAAGGTGTGCAATGTCTTTGAGTGTATCTGCTCATATGTTGTCGAATCCTGGTGATTTTCCGTTTGGGGTTTAATATTAATTATAGTCTGGCATCATAATAATGCCCCGTTCAGACAATAAGTGTGAATATCAAAAGTTACTGGAACGATCACAAAACCGGGCGAAAGAAAGTTCTGATGCTTATTTGCACCACACAAAAAGACTAAAAGACTTTTCTGACTGTTTTTACTATGATGGTGGGAAGGGGTCAATTCATATTAGTAAAAACATAGTATGCTTTTTATAAGGGAAAAAAGGTTAGCTGCTTTTTGGTCCAGTTCTAGGTCAATCAGACAAAAAGAGCGTCTTTCTTAATACGGTTTTTTTCGATATTTCTTTTAAATCCGGTGGATATAAAAGTCGAGATTTAATCAGAATCGCTCTCTTTTCTTCCAGTCCGAGAACAAGTGTTCGAAATTGCGAGACGTGATCATCAAAAACAAAAAGTAATAGACATGCATATTTTTCCCCAATGTGTTTGGAAACCGTTTGAGTTTATCAGGTTAGCGAAACGCCTGATCCACTTTATTTCATTCATTGTAAATATTTTATACGATACTGAAAGTACGATTCAGCTTTGGAAGTTATTTAACAGCACAGGTGTAAAATATTCCAGTACCTCCAGTACGATGAATCAAGTATATGTATTAGTTGTTATTTCGGATTGATTTATGTCGTGGGGTATTTTTTTTGTAAGGAATGAATATCGATGATTCCTATCACTACGATAGCGATTGACCGTCGTGAATTCAATTATTTTATATCAAAATTGATAATCCTAGGGAACTCTGGGGCATTGCCATCGGAATTTGTTTCATTTTTGGCTCTGGCAGGTATTCAGAGTGCAATAGAATTAATAGCGTTCTGATAATTGACGAAATATTGAACCTGCCATTTTGCATATATTTTTCTGCTGTTGTGTCTCAATATGCTATAGCAAAAGATCGATGAACCATTCAATCCTACAGCACCCCCCCCCCCCAGTTACGTTTCGGTAACAAGGTAACAATATGTCAGTTTTTCTAGCTGCTCAAGTTATGAAGCATGCCCGAACGAGATCAGTTGGCACGCTAATAAATTAGATCCAAGTTACAATTTTTTGTTTTCAACCAGATACTTGCAGAGTAACGTTTTTCATCTCGAAATGACAATAACATATAAATATATATATATATATATATAGAATTTGCAGTTTTATTTGCTGACTAGATACGAATTAAGTGATTGGTATTTGGGTTATGCAGTAGGCCAATAAGTGTACTCTTTTACACGGATTGCAAGCTTTCGATAATATTTATTATCACCATCAGGGATGCTACAAAGTAGGAAGACACATATGAATATATATAATAAAGAAAAACAAGACAAGACTGTTACTTACAGTGTAAGTGAGGTTATGCGGCGATGATGTTAAAATTGATAATAATGTTATATATACAAAACTGGGTGTAAAACTCACAGGAATCAACCACAATCCACATTACATACGTATTATGTTGATACTTTTGGATCGTGTTTTTCTTTGGAAGGGCTGTCAACTAGACATGTGACTGAATGAATTCTTAAATAGACTGACACAACAGATAATATAGACCACTGGGAATGGAGTAGTGTTACCAAGTGAACTTCACAATGGCATGGAATATTTCCATATATAGATTCAAATAAAAGTTAATTGACTATCATAATGAATTCAGATGTGTGAATATAAGATGATGTGAATTGAAATAATCAAACTATGTTATTTGCATTCAGGGGGGTAATCTGCTGATTTACCCTCACATTAGGATTGTCTACAAAAATTAAATAAGAGTAAATCTCACTTAAATGATTTAAATCTGTTTTTTTTATTCGAGTGAGATTTACTCTCATTTAATTTTTGTAGACAATCCTAATGTGAGGGAAAGTCAGCAGATTACCCCCAAGAATGCAAATGCAGTTTGATTATTTCAATCCACATCATCTTATATTCACACATCTGAATTCTTAATTCATTATGATAGTCAATTAACTTTTATTTAAATCTATATATGGGAATATTCCATGCCATTGTAAAGTTCACTTGATAACACTACTCCATTCCCAGTGGTCTATGTTATCTGTTGTGTCAGTCTATTTGGTCTATGTGGTTGATTCCTGTGAGTTTCATACCCAGTTTTATACATATAACATTATTATCAATTTTAACATCATCGCCGCATAACCTCACTTACACTGTAAGTTATAACTGTCTTGTCTTAGAAATAAATATTATCGAAAGCTTGGAATCCGTGTAAAAGAGTACACTTATTGGCCTGCTGCGTAACCCAAATACCAATCACTTAATTCATATATATATATATATATATATATATATATATATATATATATATATATACAAATATTAGGGCTTTCTAATCCAGATAGAATTTCAGATAATCATGGATGAAGTTTTATACAATCATTGATTTTTTTAAGTTAAAGCGATTGTCAATATAAAAATTAATTAACGTTGATGTGTCGTACGCAGCATCCTAGCCATATATAACTGCTTCCTGCTAAGTTCGTACTCAGCTAGTAGTAGATCAGGAGTGTGGTACCGTAGTTGGGGCTTTGACAAAGGGTGGTTCGAGATATCAAAGTGGTTCCGTTTTCTCTCCGTGAAGCTCAAAGTAATTATTACGAGTAGCTCGTGAAGTTTTTTTTTGTTTTAAGACGAATTAAAAGTTAAAGTGTGTGAATTTAATTCCCACGAAGCCACCAGAAAAATCAATTTCTGAACTTAGATTTTGAAAATGGGAAAATCAGTCTCCATGGTGACATCTCACAAAGGGATTGTGTAATTATATTTTGATAGAGGTGTTCTAGTTCATTGTTGGAACTTATGAATTGATATTGATAAGTTTGCGTTCATCTGTTCAATTTAGTGGATAAAATATATTTTTGGGGTTCTCATGACCTTGTGTCATAAATTCAAATTTTGAAAATTGAAGTTTAAATGAAATTGTTACATTGTGGTTACACTTGGAATCTTCTATGGAAAGTACCGCTCCCTTTTTAGGCATATAAACTATAGAATCAGAACAGTGTTTAAGTTAGGTCAAAGACAGGTATGTCTGACTGTATGTGCAATCAAAAGCAACCGGAGTCCAGTACCAAGGGCTGTAATTGAAGCCTACAGACCTTTGGAGATTTCAATTAAGTCGAAAGACCAGACCCCTGGACAACCACTATAAAATCTGGTGCCCGAGGGTAAAAGTTGAGTACAAAAATAGTTTGAATGAGTGTCTTGGCGTCATTAATAACCTAACGATCCTAGGGATAATAGTTATTATACCTGACCTTAGAAAAACGCCTTACAATATATAACCTTATGTCATTAATTGAGAGAAATTACTTAAAAAGATGTGAGATTTAAGATATTCAGTACTGGCTTCATAGGACAAACTTGAATGTTGACTGAATAAATGAAAACTTACGTTTCTTGGGCGGCAAAACATTATATGGTTGATTATTTCGTTTATCATTATTTATAGATGCAATAAAATGAATGCTCTTGTTATTCAGCCATTTCAATTCAATCCGGCACTATTCTTCAATGTTTTTGAGATATAGTTCTTTAAATCCGTTTCTTTTACTTTCACTTTTGGAAAATATCCACTTACAAATTAAATATAAAAAAACACTTTATGAGCACGTGGTTAGGGTCGCAATATAATGTGAGGACATAATATTCTGGGTCAGCAATGGAAATAATATACACCGGCTCATGTTACGCTTGAACACTTCCGTTACGCTTACGTCATACAAAGCATTCAGTGGCTCCTTAGTGGCACCTGAAAAAGTTTTACTTCAATACTCATGGTTGGAATGTAGTGACCAAGTTGAAGAAATGGAGAGGAATATGCATATTGTAAAAACAATGGGGATCTAACAGATTTTTTTTTAAGACCTTATCATTTCTCAGCCAACACCGCAATTTCTTTCCCGCAAGTTCCAAAATCCTTTACTTCGAGTACCGAAACTGCTAAAACATACTGATTGCACTTATTAACCTATGGAGTTTGTATCATTTAAAAATGTTAGCGCCAAAACATAATTTCTACATCGAGTCGATAGGAACGTGATGATCTAATCATTTATGAAGATTTATGATTACCGTTTATATCAAATAAATGGAAACTGCTTCGGTTCATGTAACCTGGATCATTATGAATTCATTTTGAGTAGTATATACCAACTTTGCACGCACTTTAAGGGCATGTGTTTTTTTTATAATAAGTGTATCGATTTCTTAAGTGTTACGTAAATTATTTTAATAAATGGAAATTACTTATATCGTCTTTGTTCTGAACATAATGTATGACTTTCTTGTTTTCACCCTGGCGATAAGCATAATCGACTACCCATTATGGCGTTTTTTGAGAAATAACTTACTCATGGATGGTGCAAGAGTGCTGATGAGGTTGAACAGCGATCGTAGGATAAATATCCCTCGTCATCGGCTACCCTAAAAATATCCATTGAGGGCATGAATATAGACAAAAACAACGTGACTGGATTGTCTAGTCCAGGCTTGTCCATATGTCTGGGAAATATTCCCAAAATAAGTAATTTCCAGAAAAAAATGTGAATGTATTTTTTGTAGATATAAATACATATTCCTTCGCTAAATAAACCACTGAAAGAAATCATGAATGTGCTCCACGTTTTTCGAAAATAGTATATGTATTGGGTTCCATGCATTATTGCATGAATATGATTTATTTCTGCGATTATATTTTGACATTTATAGAAACCAATGGAAACTTCCAATTCAAATCATTCATGTATGTTTTGGCCAATCAAAACATCATTATAGTGGAAATATTCTACCTAGAAAATTTCCGCGGGAATAATTTGAGGTATTTTGTTTTTATTGTCTGACAACCACATCAAAAATGCTCTTAGGGATTCCTCCCAAACCGCTTCCTAAATATCAGGATGAATTTCCTCGAAGAATTTAAAATCTTATTCGAGATCGGAATCGGGCCAGAAGGGCTTATCAAAGGATAGGGAGAATAGGGAGGTTAGAAATAACGTAACCGAGTTCAGAAACGAAAGATTTGGCAACACATTAGAAAATTTAGAAAATGTCGGACAGCTTTGGAAATTAAATCGAAATTTAAAGTAAAAAAAGACTGATTTCCCCCCTATTCATGGAGAGTTCGGTATGTGCTACGACTCCGAGTCGAAAGCTCAAGTCTTCGCTGACTCGGTGGAAAGGCAATTTAAACTTAATGAGCATCCAGACGAAAAACTAAGAGAACCTGATCGTGATGTCATTCGTCCAGCGTCTTTGGATGAACTTAAGGCGCATATCAAAAGATAAAATCCCAAAAAGCGCCTGGTTGTGACGGAATTTCTAATTGTAAGATTGCGAATTTTCCGGACAACCAGGTGCAGTCAATATTGAATATCGTCAATAATTTACTCGAAGGTGGAAGCATGCCATCATGGTCATGATCCCGAAAGAAGGTCAAAACCCAACCTTCCCGAAAAATTATCGACCAATCAGTATGTTGTGCTGTTCAGCTAAGTTGTCTGAAAAAATCGTTCTCCGAAAGGCTTGACGATGAAGTGGAGGACAGAAATGTCCTACCGAATGAGCAGTTCGGCTTTCGTTGCGCTCACTCTGTAGAACATGCCACTATTTTATGTGACTTGTCTTTATTTTAATTTTTTGAAGAAAAAAACTAAATTCTAAAGAAAAACTATTTTGCCGATAATTCTCAATATTTTTCCTACCGAAAAATATATCGAAAGATTTGATAACATAATGGAATTTCCCATACTTACTTATATTATCTCAACTCCTCGTGTAAAGAATAGTCACACTCTCTTTGTCCAAAAATGTTTCTACATATAATATTTACATATTATAAGGGCAGCTTTGTCACCAGGGTGTATGTAGAAAAATGGATTTTTCTACACACAACACCAATTTTTATAGAGTGTTTCTTTACTATAATGTAAGGCACTGATATTTTGTTTCACCACTAGTCCGTCGGACTTGGATTCATGCCCTCGGCTTAGTATGCGAAGGTCTTGCTTTTGAATAACTTCTTTATATAAAGATTAGTACTTTTTGTCTTTCGTCTTTTATTTAAGTGATAATATAACTTAATATTTGACTTTTGCCTCTCAATTAAAATAATCTGATTGAATTCAATTTCCCTTTCCTCAACTTCGGTTGAGAAAATAATACACAAAAATTAACTTCAATACATCTATTAACAAAAAAAGGTAAAAACTATAGTACAGCTCGACGCTTGTCGAATAAAATAATGGTCAATCATAAGATAAAATGTAAACAAAAAAAAATCAATCTCCTTTAGAGAATAAAGAACAACAACGAATAGTTTGAAAATATTACATGTCTTTTCTGAAATAAAAGGGAGCTCATATTTCCTATATATATATATATATATATATATATATCGAGAGTGAGAGAAATCTGTTACGAATCCAAAAAGACACACCATCCGTCTACAGCCTGTTTCATGGTTTCCCAATCATCAGGACGGCTTGTGGTCTCTCTCAAATTCGCATCAGATTTCTCGTTGGTTCATAGCCTTAGGCCAATACAAACATGTGAATTGCATCAGATTATTGATAGTGACATCTATAATCTGTGCGGTGAAGCTTGGACCTAATATCGTGGAATTTTAAAATCACGAGATTTCGTGCACTTTAACAGGTCACTAACAAATTGTTAGAAAGACCTACCCACGACATCAATAGTCGTACTTCTCATGCGTTTAACGCAAACATCGATATCGAGAGTGAGAGAAATCTGTTACGAATCCAAAAAGACACACCATCCGTCTACAGCCTGTTTCATGGTTTCCCAATCATCAGGACGGCTTGTGGTCTCTCTCAAATTCGCATCAGATTTCTCGTTGGTTCATAGCCTTAGGCCAATACAAACATGTGAATTGCATCAGATTATTGATAGTGACATCTATAATCTGTGCGGTGAAAGCTGGACCTAATATCGTGGAATTTTAAAATCACGAGATTTCTGCACTTTAACAGGTCACTAACAAATTGTTAGAAAGACCTACCCACGACATCAATAGTCGTACTTCTCATGCGTTTAACGCAAACATCGATATCGAGGTGAGAGAAATCTGTTACGAATCAAAAGACACACCATCCGTCTACAGCCTGTTTCATGGTTTCCCAATCATCAGGACGGCTTGTGGTCTCTCTCAAATTCGCATCAGATTTCTCGTTGGATTCATACCTTAGGCCAATACAAACATGTGAATTGCATCAGATTATTGATAGTGACATCTATAATCTGTGCGGTGAACTTGGACCTAATATCGTGGAATTTTAAAATCACGAGATTTCGTGCACTTTAACAGGTCACTAACAAATTGTTAGAAAGACCTACCCAGACATCAATAGTCGTACTTCTCATGCGTTTAACGCAAACATCGATATCGAGGTGAGAGAAATCTGTTATGAATCCAAAAGACACACCATCCGTCTACAGCCTGTTTCATGGTTTCCCAATCATCAGGACGGCTTGTGGTCTCTCTCAAATTCATCAGATTTCTCGTTGGTTCATAGCCTTAGGCCAATACAAACATGTGAATTGCATCAGATTATTGATAGTGACATCTATAATCTGTGCGGTGAACTGGACCTAATATCGTGGAATTTTAAAATCACGAGATTTCGTGCACTTTAACAGGTCACTAACAAATTGTTAGAAAGACCTACCCGACATCAATAGTCGTACTTCTCATGCGTTTAACGCAAACATCGATATCGAGTGAGAGAAATCTGTTACGAATCAAAAGACACACCATCCGTCTACAGCCTGTTTCATGGTTTCCCAATCATCAGGACGGCTTGTGGTCTCTCTCAAATTCGCATCAGATTTCTCGTTGGTTCATAACCTTAGGCCAATACAAACATGTGAATTGCATCAGATTATTGATAGTGACATCTATAATCTGTGCGGTGAACTTGGACCTAATATCGTGGAATTTTAAAATCACGAGATTTCGTGCACTTTAACAGGTCACTAACAAATTGTTAGAAAGACCTACCCACGACATCAATAGTCGTACTTCTCATGCGTTTAACGCAAACATCGATATCGAGGTGAGAGAAATCTGTTACGAATCCAAAAGACACACCATCCGTCTACAGCCTGTTTCATGGTTTCCCAATCATCAGGACGGCTTGTGGTCTCTCCAAATTCGCATCAGATTTCTCGTTGGTTCATACCTTAGGCCAATACAAACATGTGAATTGCATCAGATTATTGATAGTGACATCTATAATCTGTGCGGTGAACTGGACCTAATATCGTGGAATTTTAAAATCACGAGATTTCGTGCACTTTAACAGGTCACTAACAAATTGTTAGAAAGACCTACCACGACATCAATAGTCGTACTTCTCATGCGTTTAACGCAAACATCGATATCGAGTGAGAGAAATCTGTTATGAATCAAAAGACCACCATCCGTCTACAGCCTGTTTCATGGTTTCAATCATCAGGACGGCTTGTGGTCTCTCTCAAATTCGCATCAGATTTCTCGTTGGTTCATAGCCTTAGGCCAATACAAACATGTGAATTGCATCAGATTATTGATAGTGACATCTATAATCTGTGCGGTGAACTTGGACCTAATATCGTGGATTTTAAAATCACGAGATTTCGTGCACTTTAACAGGTCACTAACAAATTGTTAGAAAGACCTACCCACGACATCAATAGTCGTACTTCTCATGCGTTTAACGCAAACATCGATATCGAGTGGAGAAATCTGTTACGAATCAAAGACACACCATCCGTCTACAGCCTGTTTCATGGTTTCAATCATCAGGACGGCTTGTGGTCTCTCTCAAATTCGCATCAGATTTCTCGTTGGTTCATAGCCTTAGGCCAATACAAACATGTGAATTGCATCAGATTATTGATAGTGACATCTAGGTCCAAGCTTCACCGCACAGATTATAGATGTCACTATCAATAATCTGATGCAATCATTTACTAATATGAACAACGAAAATCTGATGCGAATTTGAAGAACACCTCTGAATGAACCATGCTAACGAATGGTATCTTTGATTCGTAACAGATTTTCTCACTCGTATCGATGTTTGCGTTAAAGCATGAATACGACAATGAATCGTGGATCTTTCTAACTTTGTTAGTGACCTGTAAGTCGAAAATCTCGTGATTAAATTCCACGATATGGTCCAACTTCACCGCACAGATTATAGATGTCACTATCAATAATCTGATCAATTCACATGTGTATTAGCTGAATGAACCAACGAAAATCTGATGCGAATGAAGAACACAACCGTCTATATTGAGAACGGCGAAGTGGTAGTTCTTTGATCGTAATTTCCTCACTCTCGATATCGATGTTTGCGTTAAACGCATGAAATGCGACTATTGATGTGGAATCTTCTAACAATTTGTTAGTGACCTGTTAAAGTGCGAAATCTCGTGATTTAAAATTCCACGATATAGGTCCAAGCTTCACCGCACATATAGATGTCATATCAATAATCTGATGCAATCACATGTTTGTATTGCCCTAAGATGACAACGAAAATCTGATGCGATTTGAAGCAGACCTATGATGAACATGCGGAACATGTTCTTTGATTCGTAACAATTTCTCTCTCTCGATATCGATGTTTGCGTTAAACGTGAATACGACTATTGATGTCGTGGTAATCTTCTAACTTTGTTAGTGACCTGTTAAAGTCACGAATCTCGTGATTAAAATTCCACGATAGTCAAGCTCACCGCACAGATTATAGATGTCACTATCAATAATCTGATGCAATTCACATGTATATATATATATATATATATATATATATATATATATATATAGTGATTTCCTATTATCGAAATATAGAACCAGTTTCTTTCTGTGGCTCTCATAGTTTATTGTTACCCGCGTAACTGACTTCCGTTTTTCCCAAGTTAATAAAAATTCTGATCGTCTTCGGTTAGTCTCAAATTCAATAGACGAACTCCCAATATACCCTGTTTTGTATACCCCTAATCTGGTATTAGTTGTGCATGAGGTTCACCCCGTGAATCAATAGTTAAAAGCTATGCATCAAGTTAGATGTTCTACTTAAGCCAGCGACTTACCCCTGTAATTCCCATGTTTCTCCTAGTCTCGAATATAATTCCCATTTCCCTCGTAGCCGTCTGTGGACACTCAGATTTCTAATTTGAACACATTCGTCTTCCGAACTGACGATTAAAATAAAGTTTCCGACATCTACCCGCGATAGTTCCTGCCGTGGAACCATTATATATCGAAGGGCGAATTTCTTCGATATAGTTTCTGGTAAAACCAAAAACTCGGGCCGAACCCCGAAGGACTCACGCCCGCGGCGGAACCCAATCCCCACGAGGTTCGCGAACAGACTCCCTCAGGCCTATTGATATTTTTCCATTCTGAAAAAGAAGTGAATTTGTCGTTGCAGCGAATATATTTCGCGACCCGTGTATATTGCCCATTCGACACTTTGCCCGAATGAATGAAGCTTTGTTTAATATTTCCAGACTAAACAACAGTTACAATGTAACATATCTGTAACTGGCAATGACTCCCAAAATGAATGAACTCGTCTGCTCGGCAGAAATATATTTTTTATATCCGCGACGACCCATTTATGCATTTCAAAGTATAAGCTCCCTGTTTCATATTAATTCCATCCAAGAACTGGAATAATGAATCAAAAATTGAAATAACTTACCTTGGGACCAATAAAAAAAACAAAAATAACACCTACAGGATGTTACAACTCCACCAAGCTACAGGTTTTGAGTCAGGTGGAAAATACAATCACTTCGCTAAACACCAACAATAGTGCTCATTTTGTTCTACTAGACATAAGTAAAGCATTTGACAGAGTATGGCACGAAGGTCTGTTCTGCAAATTAATCGATTTCCACTTGCGTTTGAGCCTGGTGAAGTGGATAAAGTCGTTTCTCATGGGTATGACATTTCAGACCAAGGTTGACAATTTTCTCTCGGACTCGAGATAAATTTAGGCCGGCGTTCTTCAGGGGGCAGTACTGTCTCCTCATTATACGCAGTATTCACCTCCGATATACCACGAACCGAACACGTGAAAATCTCCCTGTTGGCCGATGATACGGCCTCACTTTCCTCGACAGCCAACCACCTGACGGGTGTTGTTCATTTGCAGAATGCATTAAACGACCTCCAGCAGTGGTACCTGGAGTGGGAAATAAAGTTAAATCCCGATAAAACACAAGCGATCTCGATGGGTCGCAAGAGAAACCACCCGGAGAGGGAAGTGACTATCTCTGGAAGGGAGATAGAGTGGTCGGAACAAGTCAAGTACTTAGGGGTTACCGTAGATTGTCGGCTCACCTGAAAGCCACATGTGAATATATTCAAAAACAAAATTGCTAAGAAAATAAAGTCAAGATCTATAAAATGATGTTCATGGCTGTCATTTTGTATGCCTCAGCCGCCTGGGGCCAGACCTGCAGGATTAGCATTCGCATCCTGGAACGGTCGCAAATGAAAGTCCTGAGGATGATAACGAACGCTCCGTGGTATGTGCGGAACGATCGGATACTCGAAGACTTGAACCTGTCTTCCATCAGGAGTATAATCAGAGACCGCAATCGGAAAGTATTCGATTGCTCAATAACCCACGAGAACCCCCTCGTGAGGGAAGCTACTGATTACAACATAGACGACCCCTCTTGCTTTTAACGTCCCAGCCACTCCCTGGAGTGATGAGCTATCTATAAACTTAGCCCGGGTAGTGAAAGCTGCATTCTCTATACAAATTTAATTTTTCAAAATCCAGATTCAAAATTATTTCTCGGCCATTTTTGAGAACCACCATTATGGGAAGGAATGGAGATCGGTCTCCAGTCCTTGTCCAGTCGAAATTCCAAATCCGTGAATGGCTGTTGCCCACTTGAAGCTCAAAGAGTAAGAGCCTTAGGGTTACACTCGGGTTTAGTAATAGTGATAGAAGATACTGAAAATTGTCTGACAACGTATATTTTTAATTGGACGTCAGTCATCAATTCGCATGAAAAGTGAGAAATGAATCTAAACCGGTTCAGTACATTATATCATTTTGCGAGGAAATGTGTTCATGAACGTGTAACGAAGCATTTTTTTAAAGCTCCGTTACTAAGAACGTCTAAAGCAAATTCGATACGATCCTGACTATTTGGGGTAACTATTCATTCCAGTCTGGCAAAATGTTTTATTCCTCTTTTAGAAAAATTAATGTATATACACACAGTTACTGGAATTACCGTAAAAATCAAGCATAAAATATAACTATGTTCTTCTATATCTTCTTAAAAGGGTGAAAAGCTCCTGGTATGGTTTTTGTAAAAGGGGAAAAAGAAACCGAAATCGCGAATGGAGTGCGCCCTTCTTTACCCTAAATGGAACACGAAGAGCGCCATTCTTACTGGGCTTTTTCGTCTAGTTTTGGCATAAATTTGAAAAGGAAAGATTGGGGCTTGTTCCTGCTTTGTGCCCTTAAGGCTTGCTTGTTCCAGCGAGAGTAGTGTGACAAAATAGAAAAGAGTATCAATTAGTGAAAAGTGATCCAAGCGTTGAATAAATTGTATTTGAGCTTGGTTTCTCCGTGTGCTCAAGCACTCGAAGGTTATTATTTCTGCATTATTTTTATTTCATTTGTTCGATTATTTACCGGGAATTTAAATATTATTTCTGCATTATTATTATTTCATTTGTTTATTTGCTTAGCGTTGAATCTAAATATTATTTCATTTGTTCGATTATTTACCGTGTAATTCAAATATTAGTTCTGCATTATTATTATTACATTTGCTCCATTATTTACCATTGAATCTAAATTTTATTTCTGCATTGATATTATTTCCTCTGTGCGATCATTTGCCGTGTAGTTCCTTTGGTCGGAAGACTACAGTGTGCATATTTGTTTATTTTATTTTTATTTGATACACCCGAAATTCTCTTGAAATCGGTTGACTGTTTGATTTGCTGCAATACGAATATTTGGTGGTTTTCTGAGTATTTCCCATTATATTTCTTTTTCTATTGTTATCTACACAGTTCAGTTCAGGGTAATATTGAAACCCCAGTAATTTGTTGTTTGGGGTTAAGGTCAATTCTATATGATTTACTTCGACTGCCAAGTTGAATAATGTGAGAGTATTTTTTTCTCTCTGAAACAAACATTTGTGTCCTTGCGGAAAAAACATCATTTAAAGCTCTTGCAGGTGTTTTGTCAAGGGAAATCTTTTAGAAGTAGTTTACAGATTTTTCCGTCTTTTTAATAATTGTTGAGTTATGCTCTCAGTTGTTGGAGTTCGAGGAAAACGCCGAATACATCACTTCAATTGGTGAATTTTAGTTTTCCATTGTCTTGAGTTCAGGGGAAACGCCGAATTCAAGCCACTGACGTACTACAGAATTACATAACAACAATTATTTTTCCCGGCTGTTCGAATTCAGAACTAATCAAATTGACAACGTTAAAAAGAATTATAAAAATACGAGCAGGCAAAAGTTTAGAGTTTCTTTTTCAATCTATAGTCCCAACCGGAAGTTTTCGGAATAATCGTATTTTTATGATTCGAGAAGGTGATTTGGTAATTGAGCGTTTTATTGCTCCACTGAGGGGTTGATAGTTATCTGATCTTATGAAAACACTGTGATGCTTTGTCGTCTGTATCCACGCCCTGTTTTCAACGTTGTTTGAGCTCAGGGAAATCGCCGAGCATAAACAACTGTAAAAAAACAAATCCAAATTATATAAACCTTGTTAAAAGAATTATTTATTCGTCATAGAAAAAGTATCACAGCTTGGAACATTACGATCGTGAAACTCAGGTATTATACGAGTGGAACGTGGTATTAAATTGTTTTGTAATTAAGAAGGGGTGAATTCGGAAAGGCAAAATTAATTGCCGACAAACTTGAGAAAAATCTTTTTCTGAGTCGGTCAACTAACCGTGTTCAAGGAAAAATTGTTTTGCCATTAAAGGCTGAAGTAACCCCGAGTTACAAACAGTCAAGATAGGTTAGTAATAAGTGGATTAAAATTCCACCTTATGAACTTTATACATAGAATTATATATTATATCCCGTATTTGAAGGTCGCCAGAGCGATTTTTATATTTGAGTAAAAATAATTGTATATGAAATTTGTTGTGAAAAAAACATAACTGAATCTGAATATACCAGCTTTAATTATCATACGCTATGTTTACTGTGAAAACCCTTTTCCATTTCAGAAGAGTTACAAATCAAATTTTAGGATTTAGTAAATAACATTTCTGACATAAAAGCAATCGGTGTCCAGTATCCAAAAAAAATTACTTGAACCCTACATTCTTCTGAAAAATTCAAGAAGTGTCAAAATACCAGACCCCTAAATGTACCAACTGTTGGTACCCTTGTGCGTGGAGAAAATCACTATAAAATCTGGCACCCGAGTTTTGAAATAGTGAAAGGAACATATTTCCTACCTAATATTCTGGCGTCATAAATAACGTGAATTTCTAGGAGTTAGAGACCCTAGAAAAACACGTCACAATCGTAACATCTCAAACTTGTTTTTTCCGATCTTACCGTTTCTATCATTATTTCATCTGATAGGGGAATAAAAAAACATTGTTCCTCATGGAAAAAATATTTTTCAGTAATGAATAGAGAAACAATTCTTCGCACGAATAACTGACGCATACCACCGGTTCAAAATTGTTTTTCACGCACTCAATTAAGTTTTACGAGTATGCAGAACAGATGATAATGACATTATTTTCCTCGACAAATGTAAATTATCCAGACTATATTGCCTATTTTGACTAGAAATGGACGATAAAAAAGTGTTATAAACAATAGAATGTGTAGGTCAAGACTACACTGAAAAAAAAACTAAAATCCCTGTTACTCTAACGTGAAATTTTTCAATTCAGTGTTATTCCGGAAGAATGAAGAAGAATCAAAGTGTTGTTATACTTATCGACTTTCTTCCGGTTTTTTGTTATTAGAAAATAAAACCTCAATGACGAGGGTCAGGATACGGCAAACTAGACATTCACGAAAATGTATTGTATTTCTATCTGTTCTTATTCCCAAAGAATTCAGGATCTCTCGTTTTTGAATCACAGATAATTTTCAGACAAGCCAAAATTTTTCATTTTGGAAAATTTTTTGGTATTGTTGCACCTCTTTTTAACCGACGAAACCAAAAAGGAGGAGGTTCTCTATTCGACGCGTATATTTATGTATGATCACGCACAACTTTTCACAGGGTGTACTTTGAAGTTGGTCCCATTTCCATTTTAACAACAAAATCCATCCCTAACGTTAGCAAAATGAAGGATATTGATCATTCACCCTCTGAATTTTGGTCCGGTAACCGATTCTATCAGGCATAACTTTGTAGTGGGTTTTCCAATTTGGATGATTATTTTTTTATTAGGAAGTTGATCATATTCCAATTTGGAATGGAATGATCCACGCCTATGGGTAGAAAAATAGGGAATGATTGATTTTTCACTTGTGCACTTTGGCACACATATGTAGTTGACATTGACAGACCCTCCCACATCCGTTAAAATGATTACATTCTATGAAAAAATGGAATTATATACAAAGTGATGAAATCAACTCACCAGAACTTTCAAAATTAATTTATATTATATAACAATAAATAATTAAAATAGAAAATCATATTATTTGATAGTTAATAGTGAATAAGCTAGGTTAGTATTTTGGAAGTAATTAAAAATTAAGTAGGTAGTAATTAGTATATTTCAGCAACAAAAAATTTAAAAATAAAAACTTTTTAACAAAAAATTAAACCGACGAAAAAATCAACTGAAAAGCAAAAAATTAAATAAACCTTCGTAGTCCAAATGATAATTGAGCTCCTAAACTAATGTGGGTAACTGATTTTGAGTCGGCGCCAAACAAACTAGCAATTGAATTAGGTAAAGCGTAAAATGATGGCAGCGAGATGCACGGCTGCGTTTTGATTACTTCTTTCAAAGTAATATAATGATCTTCGATAATTGTTTGTTTGGCGCCGACTCAAAATCAGTTACTCACATTAGTTTAGGAGCTCAATTATCATTTAGACTGAAAGGGTTTATTTTATTTTTTGCTTTTCAGTTGATTTTTTCGTCGGTTTAATTTTTTGTTAAGAAGTTTTTTTATATAAAGCGCTAAATGAAGTAACAACAATTAGTTTCTGCTCCAAGCTTTTTTTATTCACTTGTTCCTTTGGATCTTTATTATCAGTCCTCCGTAAATGTTAAGTAACTAACATCAAATTTAATGCCTTAAAAGGACTTCCCTGATTTTTCAAAATTGAAAAATGATTTGTTTGGGGCGAATATACGTCCCAAAACAAATCATTCCTCTTGTCTAAGAGCTGGCTGCAGAAAACCTGGCCGATCGGGTAACAGAATTATATATTTTTACAAGATTTTATTTAATTTCACATCTGTATGTATGTTGAGTTCAAATCTTGCAAGTGAATTTTGACCCACTTCTAGTTGTCCGATTAACGTGAAATTTGGCAGGTGTTCATAATTCCGGTGACAATAATCCGGGAATTTTTGCCAAGAAAAAAACAAAATGGCGGCTCCAATATGGCGGTCGAGTTTTGTGATTATAGTTCGATTCTATTCAAAATTAGTATCTGGGGGTTTTTGGGGTCGGTGACAATAATCCGGGAATTTTTGCCAAGAAAAAAACAAAATGGCGGCTCCAATATGGCGGTCGAGTTTTGTGATTATAGTTCGATTCCAATAGAAATTAGTATGTGGGTGTTTTTGGGGTCAATCATGATTTTTTTGTCAGAATTCAAGAATTCAAGATGTCAGCTCCAAGATAGCGACAACTTTTGTGATTATAGTGCGTTTCTATTCAAAACTGGTGTGTGAGGGCTTTTCAAAATAATTCCTAAAATGTCCCATACAAATTTGAAGAAGACTAAATTCCCTACATTTTTTGTATGAACACTTTTTTGTAAGTCTTATGGGTAACCAGTTACAGCGGTTGAAATATCACATTCTTTAAAAATTCGTCCAACTGCTCGTTTTCTATTAGGAAATCATTTGTAGCTATTCAGTGTATGATTTTGTACATTCAAAGCAACTCATTTATACAACACCATGAGGTAGAGTGAAATGCGCTTCTATTACACAAACCTTCTAAACGCATTCGGCCACACCTCAACTATAAATAATCCAACAAGACAAAAGGCATGCCTAGTTCAAATATTTATAAAAGCAAAAATTAGATTATAGAAAACATACTACCAATTGTATTACAAACAAATATAACACTAACTACTATCTTACAAGTGATATTCAACACGAAGAACTCAACAAGAAAACAGATATGAACCAATAAACATAAATACACTAATAATAAAATAGCAACACTCTTGGACTAAGGTATATAATCAACAGAATCCAGATGTCGCGACTAATATATTTATAGAAACATTATCTAATGAAATTGAGGAATCGTCAAATAAGAAGAAAATTTACTCGAATCCATAAATACAGAAATCAAACAACATAAAAATCTGACCAAGAATCCTAACAACTTGCAATTTGAACAGCAATTTAACAAATATAAAAACAAATTAACCTCCTTGATTAAAATAACCAAACAAAAATACTACAAGAGACAGATAGAAAACGATAATAATGATTCAAAAAGAGTATCCGATGTAGTAAAAAAACTCAAACAAAACATTGACGTTGTTAAAAATAATACAGTTCAACTCATCAACGATAAAAAAGATATCAGCAACGAATTCAACAGAGAGTTTCCATCCTTCGGAAAAACACTAGCAAACAAAATAAGTAACACAACAAACTATACACCAACTGATAAAAAAGGTTTTCTGTTATAACTTAAAGGTATTCAAATCTGAAATTAGAAAGTGCTGGTTAGACATATCAGATCATAAACTATCAAATCAATAGCAAACCATATTATACAACCGTTAAAATAACTCAATTATATGTTTCGATTCTGGTGTATGGACGTCAGTTTTCGAAAAGTCACTCATAATTCCACTATATAAAGAAGAGGACCCAACTATAACCACATTTTACGGACCCACTTCTCTTATAACCCACATTTCCAAATTTTTTTAGAATTCTTTGAAAAATCATTTAGTTTCTTTCTTGAATAAATATAATATAATTTCTAATCATCAATTGGATTTCGAGAAAATAAATTGCAATATTAACTTCAACATCGAAAATAACCACAGCACTCAATGATAACAAACCGTATCTTTGCTTATTTATAGACCTCTCCAAAGCTTTCGACGCGATTCACCATGCTTTTGAAATCGCTTGAAAACATAGGTGTAAGAGGACAGAACCTGAAACTATTTGAAAATCACCTCTCAAATAGATTCCAGCGAGTGAAACTCGACCAAGTTTTCAGCGAAATGAGAAAAATGTGATACGGAATACCACAAGGCCCTCTCATAGGACCCATTCTCTTCAATATTCATGTAAACGAATTATACTCCCTTCAAAGTGGTGGATTTATTCCTGGTTCCGTGGATTATACGGCAATACTCTATACTGTTGACTCTTGGAATGCACTAAAAGAAAAAACACAAAATGATTTCAGAAAAGTAAAAACATTCTTATGTGATGAAGTACTAACAGTGAATTTAGAAAAAAACAACTAGTCCCGTTTAGCTGCAACAGAACTGGACTACCATATTGATAAATTACCGTAAATATAAATGATATACCCTAATATTTCACCACTCAACGAAATTAAATATCTGGAGTCATATCATTCACATTAAGGTGGGACGCACATATAAATATATCACTAAGAAACTCGAATATTTCATGTAATTTAGTATCTTAAAAAAATATTACCATCCCACCTCCTAAAACACTATACTGACTATACTATGCACTACGGAAAGCCATCTTCGCTATGGAATACTGGGATGGGGAGCTGCAGCGAAAACCTACAAACAGCTATTAGAAATAAGTCAGAAACGCCTTCTCAAGCTCATTTTTTCATCAACTGTACCTTGAAACAAAAGTCATGGACACCAGACAACTATGTTATTTCCTCACACTAACAAAATATCACACAACACAACAAACATCAGTAGTAGCTACAAGAAATCAAAATCAGCACATAGTTCCCTATATGATGGAAACAATAACACTACGATCCTTTAATTTTTTGGCACCGAAATTTTATAATAAATTAACTGAACGTTTAAAAAAATTGGTATCTCCTCCGCAATTCGAAAATGCACTGAAGAGATTCATTCTTGAGAATCCAAGACAACTAGTCCATCATTACCTCGATGCTCAAGTTAGCTAAACAAAATTCTGGATCCTTGTAGTTGCAATGTACTGCTCACATAAACTAGGAAGTATTTATCATCATCTTTATTATTATTATTTTATAAAATATGTCTTTATTTTCCACTGTTTGTTATATGTATAGGTTATAACCATATTGTTAGATACTGTATATCATTATCCCTTTTTATTTCTATTGACAATTTTTGTCTCAGTTATTAGTGTATAAGCATATTATTCACAACCACATTTAAATAATGTATATACTATACTTTTTATGTAATAATTTTTATTCATTCTTTTATTTTTTTGAGAGATAATCCTTGTATTTATTGTTGTATGAGATTATTATTATTGTTGATGAGGTTTCTTGCCTTGGATTAAAATCTCGAAAAAAGTTCGTGGATTAGAGGACAAGACAACAACGCAATTTAACGACGTTTCGTCCATATATTCAGACTTCTTCAGGGCTACAAAGAAAAGCTTACTTAGTTACGTTTACACATTTTACATGTTTTCCACAAACAACAATAAGAACAATGACTTTTTTCAAACAATGAAATAAATTAATGAATGAAATTTGCGTGAAATTTAAAACAAGAAAACCATTATAGGGAAATAGAGTGAGATACATATCATTTGACACATTAGCTTTCTACAACACACACACACACAGTTGCTTCGCTTTTCTCAAAATTAAAAGATGTGACCCCAATCCTTCAGAAATCTAACGTTATATACAAACGAAATTGTTTTGATTGTGAGAAAAGCTATATTGGAATGACTAAACAAATACTTAAACAACGGTTGAAACAACACACTTATGACTGCACACAAAAAAACAGAGAGAAGAATGAAAAAACGGCACTTGCCCATCATAATTTTGATTTTGAGAATTTTGAAAATTCTAGATACCGAACCTTTTTACACGAAACGTTGCATTGGTGAAATGATTTATATCACCCTCAATAACACAGTGAATAATAGGACAGATGTGCAAGGAACATAACAATATTCTGAACCTGTATAATAATAGAGAACAAATAAATTCCAATTAAATAAAAACATTGCAAACAAAAAATGACACAACAACATAAACCAAGCAGTCGGTCGACGAACAGATCAGTTCAGTTGTCTCCTAGAAGCCTGAAAGGCAACAGTTGAATATTTATATTGTGTTAGAATAACCAGTGAAAAATAAACATATTATTTTATCAAGTTGTGACGATAGTAGTGTATGGAGTATATCACGATCGGAATGCGAACATTTCAAATCTTTCTTTGTGGTCGTCAACTTTAGGTAACTTTTTGGTAAGTGTATACCGGGTGGCACAGGATATCGGGCCACCCAAGTAACTTCTGCATTCGTAAACGGATTTTTCTGAAATTTGGTACAGTTATATAAGCAACCATTTCGGATTTGATCACATTACAATCCAATATGGCGGACTTCAGGTTTTTCTGTAAATGCCAGTAACTTTATTTTTTCAAATGGAACACCCTGTATATTTTTACATATTCAAGTTCAACAGGTCAAAACAAGTTCAATCCTCATGTCAAATGTCATTTTTTTTAAACAATTGAAATTAAAATTGTGTTTTTATTTTACCTTGTGGATAAATGAGATGAGTCGCAAATAACAGAAAAACTTAATTTTTTCTGAAAAATTATTTTTTGTGTCACTTACTGGTTAATCAATTCAGTCACATCACATTTTGATCAAAAATTCATTTTTTTCAAATGAAACCCCTATGGGCTACCTACCTGTCTCTCTAAAACATTCATTAAGGAAAAAAAATTACATATCATTTTTGTATTTCGGTGCAGTAATTAATTGTATAAATTCAAAAATCTGCAACTAGTTCATGAGTTTTCTGGCAGTTCGAATAATTTTTCAACTTAGTAAGCTGTGGAAAACAACATTTCTGAATCTTGTCAACTAATCGTGTAAGTTATACTTATAAGTTTTTTTTTTAATTCTTCTAGCGTTTTCTCGACTGACATTGCATTGGTATTCCAATTCCCGCGTGGAAGCGGTTGGATCAAAATCAACATAAGCAAAACATTCATTTCTGCCTCCTCACTTCTCCATTGTTGGCTTCTTTTGGGAATTTTCTCTCCATATTTTAGAAAAAGGTTCTTTGTGGGTGTCTTCTGTGTGGGTATCGTTCAGCGTATAACTGACAAGCGGCGACAATGTTTTCAAGACATTCTCCGTAAATTAATAACATATCAACCTGTTCACTTCTTGTGAACCTATAATTTTGATTTTACATTTCTACTAAACTCATTCCCGGAAGTTAACTAATTTTCGGGAGTTGAGATGAAAGATGACAGCGAAACACAATTAGTTGACGAGATTCAGAAATGTTGTTTTCCACAGCTTACTAAGTTGAAAAATTATTCGAACTGCAAGGAAACTCATGAACTAGTTGTAGATTTTTGAATGTATACGATTTGTTACTGCACCGAAATACAAAAATTATATGTCATTTTTTTCCTTAATGAATGTTCTAGAGAGACAGCTAGGTGGCCCATAGCGGTTTCATTTGAAAAAAAATAAAAATATTTGATCAAAATGTGATGTGACTGAATTAATTCCTCAATAAATGACACAAAAAATAATTTTTCAGAAGAAAATATGTTTCTCTATTATGTGCGACTCATTGTGAATAGCCTTGAACAAATCTCATTCATCCACGAGGTAAAATAAAAAAAATAATTTACGTTTCAATTGTTTCAAAGAAATGACATTCGACATAAGGTTTGGACTTGTTTTGATCTGTTGAACTTGAATATGTAAAAATATACAGTTTGTTCTGGTTGAAAAAACAAAGTTGCTGGCATTTGCAGAAAAACCGGAAGTCCGCCATATTGGATTGTAATGTGATCAAATACGAAATGGTTGCTTATATAACTGTACCAAATATCAGAAAAATCCGTTCACGAATGCAGAAGTTACAGGGGTGGCCCGATATCCTGTGTCACCCGGTATAATAATATAATGGTTTTCTTGTTTTGAATTTCACGCAAATTTAATTCTTCAATTTATTTCATTGTTTGAAAATAGTCATTGTCCTTATTGTTGTTTGTGGAAAACATGTAAAATGTGTAAACGTAACTAAGTAAGCCTTTCTTTGTAGCCCTGAAGAAGTCTGAATATATGGACGAAACGTCGGCTTAAAATTGTGTTGTTGTCTTATACCCAGTCCTCTAGCCCACGAACTTTTTTCGACATTATTATTATTATTATTTATATTGTGGTATCCCAGTAGGCCTAATCCGCAGATGTTCTTTTTTGCAGTTGAGTACGGCCCTTCAATCACTTCAATCTGAAGTAGATTTCGCTATATAATGTTATTCTGAAAAGATTAAGTTCGACGATTTTTTGAAAGAATGTTCACGTTTTCGCTGCTGTAACTTGTTGCACATCAAACTTACAAAAATTGTTTATACAAAAAATGTAGGATTAACCGTTAAGGAATCATTTCTAAAAAAAATATTGCATTTTCAATTCAAGATGGCAGACCGCCGAAAATTGTATTTTGCATCGAATTAAAAAAGGGGTTTGAAAAAGTATGACCTTGAAATCCACGGGCATAGGCTAGTAGTTTATAAATATCCCCTATATCTTGCCAATAATTGAACAAATTCAGGCATTGCGAATACCCTGTATACATTCGTTCAATTTATTCTACCGTTCACAATCGTTTGGGATTCTTATGTTAATGACTCTCACATATCATAATTCTCGCACCGTGAAAAAATCCCGAAAAATCAAAACAACGCTTTTCATATCTCCCCCTAATTACCCAGAACAGCCGCATGCGCGATAACGATCTAAAATACATTGCAGCTACTCATTCCGGAAACACCAATAGGGGTGAGCAGGGGGTGGGATAACCCGGGGGTGCTAGGGTGGCTAAAAGAGGCCAACGCCGTTCCGTTCTATTGGTCGATGACACTGGAAAGTGCTCCAATAGCGGTTTTCTCGAATTCATCGACTAGGATATGACATTTTCACGGTGGATCGCTGGAAAATTCCGAGCCTTTCTAGTGGATGAGTTTTGGGGCGAGTTTTCCATGGCATGGAAATAGTTTGGCGTAATATTGATTGTACGGAGTTGGTTTTGATGTTCATTGGCGTCGCGCTGGAAATTTCATATTTGAAATGATTCTCGGAAAATAAATGAGTCATCAGTAATTTGATGCAGATTATAATATTGCCTCTGGATATAATTTCTACATTGCATAGGATGCGAAGTATGAAATAAATAGGGATTTTCTAGTGATTCATTCTTTCAAATCAGAAGCAAACCAAAAAATTCTCAAATTCATAAGATTGAGAAAACAGCACATATATTTTTCTGGTGTGATTTGGGAACCACGCAATATCGAAAAGAAAACGTTGTTCATCCAAATCTACAAAAAATCTATAAATGTCGACAGAAAGGTACAAAACTATAATAAACTTTCGATACAAAAAAATACTAAGAATGCGAACCCCAGCAACTACACATGTCCATCTGTAGGAAGTTACATGTGCCCTAATGAAATAAACTTCCAGTTCACAAAGCAATTCTGAAATAATGAGTATCGAGACGTAGTTAAAGCAATCTTGAGTTCGTTCTGAGGACCCTAAACAAATGTAGCAATCTCCATTTTCCGCTTATCAAAAGTGAAATCGATGAATTAAACGGAACGGAACTACTGGATATGAAGTCATGAGACAATGGATGAATCAATAGAAAAGATCCCAGATTGGAAATATCATTAAGTTATTGACTAACATTTCAGGAAATGACAGTTTCTAATATTAGTCTAGACAATTCCTTATGATACCTCAAGCTCAACTCAAGTTCAGAATCAGAAATTTCCAACCTAGTTACACGGCATCGGTGTATGAGGGCAATTGTATTTTATACCAATTCATTTCATTTTGTTTCCTTCTCTGTCATTTCTATTGTGTGATCCATGCTTCTCATTGACCCATCAAATCGTCTATTTTCGATTCATTGTGTCTATCGTTGATTTTTTTGTTGATATCCTTGATACATTGTCGAATCACTTCAATTATTTCCTTAGATATGTAGTGTTGGTTTTCGTTTCAGTTTTTTTCTAGTGCCTTTGTTTCTGTTTTTTTTTCTTTTTTTCCAAAAACCGGACAGAGTATTCTATTTCAGCTGTCGTTATCCCACTCTTTATATTCTTTTTATTTTTTACACATTATTATACTTTTATTTAGTTTATCTTTTCTCTCCTCTACCTACCACACCGGAATCCTGCATTTCTTCAGTGTGGTGGGCTGTTTCTGTTTCTTTTCAATCATCTCTCCTATCTTTCTCCTTGATTTCTATAATTTGTCGGCTGGTTTTATATGATATTTTCCAGCATTCTTCAGATATCACCAGGCTACTCATATTTTCTGCGTTGAATGCCCTTTCCGCTACCCTCATATACTCATCTTTCTCCCGGTGCCATCTAAGACACTCGAATCGCGTGTGTTCCACGTCATCCACTACCCAAGTAAGTACACCTTCTTCTCCAATCTCTTCTGTCGTAGAATATTTTCTAAAGATCCGTGTCCTGGAGCGCTTGGTTAGATAATAGTCCACTTCTTCGTATGGTCTACTCAACCAGACTGCAATGGCCGGTATCAGCTGGTAGGTCCACTTCCGCTATAACTCCCACCCCTTCTGCCGATATGCTTCTGTAGGTGCTGCATATCCTAATTCACATAAGTCTTTGGATTCTCTGCAGTTTTTTTCCAGTTTCTTGTTTCCAGTAACTGTTTGCCATACCGGGGCTGCGTAGAGCACCTGGGAGTGTATCACCTTGTTAACGTGTTCGGCAAACGTTAGCTTCGTGTCGATCCATACTCCCAGCTAATTTATTGCCCTATTTGGTTTCACCGTGGTATCTTGAACTTTGAATTCTATTGGTGCAATTTTCATTTTTCTAGTCAGACGAACTACCTCTATCTTAGCTAGCTGCAGATTTCTGGCTTCCATCTATTCCGTGATTCTGATGAGTGCGGTGTTTGCCGTATTCATCAGTGTACGTTCCTCTTTGGCAGTTACTACCATCGCTATATCGCCTGCGAAGCCAATAAGTGTAGTACCATCTGGTAATTTTATTCTCAGTAGATCGTCATACAGAATATTTCCACAGTGTTGGTCCCAGCACAGATCTATGTGGAACTCCGCTGTTGATGTCCATGGTCCTACTGATCCCCTCGGCCTCCAGTATTATTCGTCTCTCCGGCAGGTATTTAGTTTCACCTGTACTGGTGTCTATCGGTATAAATTTGACCCACTTCTAATCAACCGATTGATTTGAAATTTGGCAGGTGTACATAATTCCGGTGACAATGCATTATGAAAACAAAATGGCGGCTCCAATTGGCGGACAATTTTTGTGATTATGGTCCGATTCTATTCAAAATTGTTATGTGGGGGTTTTTGGGGTTGAAGATTTTTTTTACAAGCTTTTATTTTTAGTTTCACCTATCTCGGTGTCTCTCTGTCTGTGTGTGTCTGTCTGTAATCAAATCATGCAAATCAAATTTGATCCACTCCTAATCGTCCGATGGATTTGAAATTTGGCAGGTGTACTTATTTCCGTTGACAATGCATTATTAAATTTTTTTGGGAAAAAAACAAAATGGCGTATAATTTTTGTGATTATGGTCAGATATCGTTCAAAGTTGATATCTAGGGGCTTTTGGTGTCGGAGATTATGATTTTTTTTTTAAATAAAAAAAAACATAGAAATTACTAAACGAATTATTTAACATCATAAATACTAAGGAAAAAAAATAAATAAACGAAAAAAAAAATTTATTGGTTACAGAACTAAAAAGTTTTAAATAAAAATTATAAAAAAATCTTTTATACAAATGCACTAAAAAGGAAAAAATAATTTCTTTCTTTATTTGATCTAGGTTTTTCTGTGAGTAACAGATTCAAAAGCTTGCCCCGGATTAGGTAATCTTGCTCGGCAAGATTTTGAATATGATACAGAATAATCTAGATCAAACAATGAAAGAAATAACTTTTTTCCTTTTTAGTGCATTTGTATAAAAGCTTGTCTTTTATTTCATATTTTTTTTAATTTTTATTTTATTATTGCTTTATTCAACGTCGAACCATTTCTGCGACTTGGGCTAAGCGCCGGTGAGGACACTCCTCCCAACCGGAAATTTTGCGAATCCTCTGTTGTGTCAGAGGTAGGGTTCTATATCGAGCTCAACATCTATGAGCTCGGGACCGCCATCTCAACGTCCCCTCCGAAGGTCGGCATATCTATCATCATATCTCGTGCTCATTGATATGACGCCTGCAGCTGCGACTATGCTACTATGCTGCAGTTGTTCGGGGCATTTTTAACGCGCACCTTACTTGGAAGGTGGTCACCCAACAAAGTACTAACCCCGCCCAGTGTTGCTTGGCTTCAGATATTGATAAGATTCCCGTCAACCTAACCAGCCAACGGTGCCCCTTCTTACATTGGCCATGTCTCACTTCCATGTTATCTTTGTTACCAGCACTGTATTGAAAATTGTTGTTTCGATTTTTTTGTATTAGTGTTCTGTACATTTGGTAATATATTCGTGTTTATTCGTTACATATGTTTGACTTTTTGGCATACATAATTAGATTTCTAGTTAATCCACTAGCGTCTCCAATCCTAATATGACTCCTACTCCCTATTTTCCAACAACTCATCTTTTACTTGAATTCATCTCACTTTCTCTCCTTTAATATGACTAATTATTATAATTTGCACATGAGTTGGTCGTCGGCTCTTATAAAGCCTATATTCAGTATATATTTTCTGCATATTTTCCGTTTCTTTTCTAAATACTCCTAATCTCTTTTTTTATTCGTTATATTCCTGCATTTAATGCTTATTCCAAATGTATAATTACTTATACCAAATGTATTATTATTTCGCTTGTTTTCTTTCCTTGTTCTCTCCATTGCCTCTTCCATCACGATCATATACTCTTGAGTTTGGTGTCGATTTTCAATGTTTTTCCTTCAGTGTTCTCACACTTTCTTCTGAGCTTTTTCTACCCCTTTTGAGTTTAGTTTGTATATGACTCATTCTGGACAAATCATTCTGTGGTTTTTGTATTCTCGATATACATCAGCATTCGGTATTCTTTTGCCTTCCCAAGTCTCTTCTAGGTAGATTTCAATAGAAATACTAAATATTGGTCCCGTCATCAAGAGTCTTAAAAAAATATCATCGCCGATCATAGTCTCCAGAACCTAAAAATACCATCTTTAAGATATACACACAAAAAAAATTGCTGTAAATTACAATTCATGAGAATTAATAATTTTTGTTCACTCTCTGTATGCTCCTTTTGTTCAAAGTTCATTCGTTAATCGGATCCTATTTTAGTTTTCCTTCCTCCGACAAACAGAACATCATTGTGTTTTAACATTTCTCGATTTCAAAGTTGAACTATATAAATAAATAGTAATTGTATTCGTTAGCTTGATTGATCACAATGACCAATTGAAACGGAAAAAATTCAGCTACTCGTAATCAAGCTCATGAGCCTGCAAAAATTCTAAAAACCACTATATTCTTGAGGCCATTTTCCGAATTCGAGCTTTTTTCTCTTCTGAAGCGCAAATTAAAAAATAATCTGGTTTTGATGAAATTCCACCATTTTACTAGAATTATCCATTGAATATACTAGGAACCCATCACCTTCATAGTTAATCTTTTTTTTCAAACAGGTGAGTTTCCACAATCACTGAAGATTGGAAAGATCGAACCATTGTATAAAAAATCGGATAGAAAAAACATATAAAATTATAGACCAGTGACAGTACCCTCAAGTCTATGAAAGATCTTTGAGATCAGGTTCCTGGACCGCTTCATAAACTTCCTCATAAGCAAAAAAAATTGACGAACAGTACTGCTGTCTTAACGTACATTGGAAAAATAGTCAAAATGATTGACGCTGGCGAGTGTCCTGCTGGGATTTTATGCGATCTCAGCAGTGCATTCGACTGTGTTAAACCTAGTATACTCCTGTCAAAAATTTATCACAACGGAATTCGAGGAGCTGCCCATAATTGGGTGTTTTTTTAGAAAATAGGCAACAATATGTTAGCCTTACATCCGTGGAGAACGGACACATGACAAAAATCAAATCTGATCCTACGAAATGTGTCACAGGGGTACCTCAAGGTTCCGCACTTGGACAAATTTTGTTTTTGTTATACGTTAATGAAATTGATAAGCTAACTGACGCTTTTTTAATCATTCACGCAGATGACACTTCTCTATTCATTTCTGATGAAAATGTCGATATCCTTACTTCTAAATGTGACAGTGTGTTGAATACTATTTCCCAATGGTGTGAATCAAATGAGCTCTTTTTCAATATCAAAAAAACTCAATCCGTTTTCACAATCGACAAAAAACCTGTCCTCGAAAGGAGATTCAATTGAATGGATCAACTATACAAAATCTCGATTGGAAACGTCATTGTCAAGCAGTCATAAGTAAATTGAACTCTCTGGGTTATATGCTTAGGGCCTTGAAGCCAATTCTGCTACAAAATCATCTAGTTCTTGTAGATCACAGCTTGGCAGCATCAACTTTGAGATAAGGAAGATGCTTGGGGGGTGACTCTATATTTTCCAATGACGTATTTGTCGCTCAAAAAAAACTCAAAAGTAATCGATGGCATGAAACAGAATGAAACTTGCAGTGCAATATTAAAGAGTTACGTGTTTTGACTGTCCCCTCCCTATTGATACTGGAACTGTGCTTATTTGTATTCAATAACAAGAAACTTCAAAAAAAAAGACATTCACTCTAAGCAAACCAGACAGAAAAATGATTATTATGTGCCTTATTGTAAATATAAAACTACAGGAAAACGCTCTTTCACACCTTGGCTTACAAATTCTCAACAGACTTCCATGTAAAATAAAACATTAGAAATGCAACTCCTATGAGTTCAAAGGAAATCTGAAAGAATTTTTGGTCGAAAAAAGTTTTTATACATTGTCCGAGTTTTATGCAAAATATTCATATTCATATGTGTTTTTGTGTAAATTTTTTTTCTGTGTTAAATTTTTATAAGCTTACCTAACTCAACCTTTAGGTTAGGTTAATTTAGGTTCAGAAATATAACACTTGACTAATCTCATACAGTGTATATTTGTCTTCATAGAAAATACATTTTACTAAATACATTATAAAATCTACCTTTCCGATTGGCGCGCTATCGGTTTTTTATCGCATCCTCACCCTGCCTTATTCACTAGAAAATATTTGAATTTTTTTGGTATTCTATTTAACTTTAGCCTTTCGCGCTTTTTTTGAAATTCTGTACTTTTTTGATTATTTATATATTTTTTCTATTCCCTCATTTTACATTCTTTTTTTCCAGTCCACGTATTTCTTACATAATTTCGCAAACAACCACTATCGATATGATAAATATGCAGGCTTTCATATAGCATGATACATAAAAAGTGTCGGTTGAAGTAAAATTTTGGAGAAAATATCATTTTTCAAAATGGAAATTATATGTATATTTTGACACATCTGAATGAAAATCGAGTCCTACATATATGAATAATCCCGAGCAAGATGAAACTTATCGAATAGTTCATTCATTCTCGTGCTTCTGATGAATATAATGATTCCATTTTCAGGCACTCATCTACACAAGATATGATCCGTTGATTTTTTTCATCTTGGCAGAAGCGACAGCAATTCCAATTTTGTGAACATGCTGCAGTGTTCTGTTAGTAGTCCTGTAATCATCTTCAGGTTCTTTCCATTTTAACATAGTTTAGGATGATATACTTTTAGGAGGATTGTTTCATATAAGTATACGCTCCATCACTCGAAAATGCTCTATGCTTTGAAAGTATACGCTCTATCTCACTGAAAATGCTCCATTGGCTATGCACATTATCGTGTTTGGCCTTCCTGTCCAGAGTCTTATAGCACAGTTATTCTGTTATTTCTGTCCAAGCCTTCACACAGTGCCATACTATTCTGGATTCCATCCGACTTAATACCGATATTTTTGTTGCTGTCTGACTATCCGGCATGATTTCAACTATTTTATTTCTGAACACTAGTTTTATTACATGAATATTGTGGCATAGTTTTCCAAGGTCTGATTCTGGCCGTACTCAATGTACTCCATCCCCAACTCTACCTTCCGAACTAGAGCTCTTCTATGCCTCACTAACGTCATCGAGGGCATCGATAGAATAGAGTGAGATTTAACCTCATTTTCGAAAACTTTTTTCGGTAACCTCGGCAGTTATCTCTATACAGTTTTGTTCTTTTTATCACAAGATGGGCTGACTCCGGAGAACGTAGGCCAGGAGAAACTCTTTGACATCTTCTAGGTTCAGAATTATGCTCCCAAGGTTGATCTTCCTCTGGTGCATCGAAGCGGGGAACTCAGTAAGGATGTGCGACGATGTCTCGTCATCTTCCAGGCACTATCTATATATCGTTTGAGATCCCGATGAGTTTCATATCAGTGAACGCTCTCAATGTGTCAGATCACGGAGATCTATTGAGCAGCAAGGCCTAATCTCGGTGTTCCCCAGGGCTCGGTTCTGGGTCCACTTCTCTCCTTAATATATATATATATATGAACTGCATAGATTATTAATAGTGACACCTATAATCTGTGCGGTGAAGCTTAAACCTAATATCGTGGAATTTTAATAGCACGAAATTTCGTGCATATTAACAGGTCACCAACAAATGTGTCAGATAGGCCTACCCACGATACCAATAGTCGTACTCCTCATGCGTTTAACGCAAACAAATATCGAGAATAAGAGAAATCTGTTTCGAATCCAAAAGAACCCACCATCCGTCTAAGCTTCACCGCACAGATTATAGGTGTCACTATCAATGATCTGATAAGTTCACATGTTTGTATTGGCCTAAGGCTATTACCTACGAGAAATCTGATAAGAATTTGAAAGAGACCACAGGCCGTCCTGATGATTGGAAAACCATGAAACAGGCTGTAGACGGATGGTGGGTTCTTTTGGATTCGAAACAGATTTCTCTATATATATATATTAAATATATATATATATATATATATATATATATATATATATAAATGAGCTAGTCGACCCGTATTTTTTTTTTCCATAATTTGTTTTTATGTATGATCACGCATAACTTTTTACTGAGGCGTCCGATTCCGATAATTCTTCTTCCTTTCAGTGGATAGGGTGTACTTCGAAGGTGGTCCCATTTGAATTTAAGAGATGAAATCCACCCCAAAGGGTAGCACATGAAGGATATTGATCACTCACCCTCTGAATTCTGGTCCGTTAACCGATTCTATCGGGCATAACTTTGTACTGGGTTCTTCGATTTGGATGATTCTTTTTTTAATAGATAGGATATACCTTATATTTAGATTTGGAATGGTATTATATACCCTTACGGATAGAAAAATAGGGGATTATTGATTTTTCACTTATGAACATTGGCACACACATACGTAGTTGACAATGACAGATCGCTACTGACATTATTTCTGTTCCACATCCGTCAAAACCATTATATTCTATGAGAGGACGGAATGGTATACAAAGTAATGAAATAAACTAACCAGAACAACAAAAATAATTTATATTACAACAAATAGTAAAAGTAGGTAATCATATTATTTAACTGGTAATAGTTGAAGTAAGGTGGGTAAGTAAGTATTTTGGAAGTAATCAAAAAACAAGTAGGTAGTGATTAGTATATTTCAGCAATAAAAATTGAAAAATAAAAACTTTTAACAAAAAATTAAACCGACGAAATACGGAACTGAAAAGTAAAAAATAACATAAACCTTCTTAGTCTCAGCTCCTAAACTAATGTAAGTAACTAATTTTGAGTCGGTGCCAAACAAACAATCGACGAACATCATTAGATTACTTCCAAACAATTATCAGAATGTCACTGCGCAACTTGATGCCATCATTTTACGCCTTACCTAATTCATTTGCTTGTTTGTTTGGCGCCGACTCAAAATTAGTTACTCATATTAGTTTAGGAGCTTAGTTACTGAGACTAAGAAGGTTTATTTTATTTTTTACTTTTCAGTTCCGTATTTCGTCGGTTTAGTTTTTTGTTAAAAAGTTTTTATCACATTCCACCAACGGAAAGCGTTCTTTTTGCCGACGATATAACATTTATCTGTCAGAGTAATTATGTTGGAAATCTGACCACGTTATCCAATGAGACAATGGCTTTAGCCAAAACTTGGTTCACTTGTAATAAACTCAATCTTAATTTGGACGAGAATCAGTCCATTCTATTATCTTCGAATTCTAATCTCACTAGAGATAGCGGTGTAAAATTACTTGGCATACATCTTGTTGATAGTTTCAACTGTGTCCCACATATCGCTATATATATCACCTTTCTGATTCGACTTTTGAAAAATTTCGTCAGTATTCACGTTCTCAAATCTTGTTATTTTGGTTCATTCCATAGTCATTTGTCCTATGGTATTCTTTTGTGGGGTGATTCATGCCACTCTCATAAAGCTTGTATTCTATAAAATAGAGTTATCAGAGTAATGGCCCACGCTTCATCAGTTTCCAAATAATGCCTTTTCCTACCTTATTTATTTACTCATGTTCAATATTCATGAAACCAAGCATACAAACCCAATCCGAAGTCCACCATTACACCACTCGCCATGCTGATCTAATCTCAACTCCTAAGTATTGATACAATAGACCCCAGCTGGTCGCAGTGTCAAGGGAAGCTTAGTGCCAACCCTGTCTCTGGCTCGTCAGCTTTCAACCAACCAACCAAGTATTGAATGAATGTGGTTTTTTGTGGAGGAACAACGTTTCTTGACATGTTTTTTGGGTAATCTTCCACAGTCTGAAAATGGAAATATAATCAGGAAAATCTATACAAGTGTAGAAAGGACAAACTAATTAGTTCACCCCAATGAGTTATTGCGTTCACCAAATTATATTTCCTATAGAAAAATGATTCAATTAGTCAATAACTTATCGTCTTCTGAATTTGCCTATCAAATTTTTGTTTTTTAATAAAAAAAATACTCCTCTTTATAGTTTTTGATTGACGTTTCGGGACTATATCTGCCCCCGTTCTCAAAATCTTCTAAATCTCCTTTAATTGTTTTAATAATTTGGATTTCTTCTTGAGTCTTTTTCGCTTTTTCAACAGTTGTCGCCGAAGAATTCTCTGAACCTACACGTATACAACAGACTACCTTCTAGGATTAAGAGTCCTGGGCTTCATTCAATTTAAAATCAAAATCAAAACATTTTTACAAAAAATTGTTTCCATAATGTCAATGAGTATCTTGTTTTTAAACAAGAGTGAATTTGACTGTATGTGATGGACACTCTTCACCGGAGTTAGTTGTCATTTTAATTATATTATGCTATATTTATTTAACTGTGTCTGTACATTTATATCTTTTCCATGTTTTGTTTATGACGTTCTACTAATACTATTGTATATTGAAGTGAAATACTTCTACTTCTATGCCTGTTCAGGTGATTGTGATTCGTTTGGGTCCCAGGAAAGGTCCTCATAACCCGTCTATTGGGTGACAGAATCTCCGATGGCCCTTCATATGGAGCTTTGATTGCCTCATGTATGATGCTTCTTGCCATGCTGCTTTTGTAGCAGTGTATTTACTCACTTTTCCTTGACACTAAATTGCTTTCAAAGAGCATCAAGAGGACAAGAGAAGAAAGGAAAGGGATGTTATGAAGTTATTTTTCAATAGAGCGGAAAGATTAAAGAAAAGATGAACTCTCACTTATGAGAACTGGGAAGACAAGAATAAGTCGGTACATCAGGATTGATGTAAGATAATATAAGATTATTTTCGGATGTTTGTAGGTTGTAGATGTTGGAATGGAAATCCATAGTATTTTTATTCCGTTTGTTGTATCATTACAAAATGATTATTTGGAATGGCCTTCTGTATGATAATTTTCAATGCGGAACTTTGTCACTAATTGCGTGCAATTTTCCAACGTTTTATTGTCAGCTTTCATCCACAATAACATATCGATCTTTCACGATCAGTTCCTTGAAATTCCGCTGAAAACCCTACGTCACTGTTTCTTTCAGGAACGTGAGTCAATACAAAAACGCAACAAGTTTCAGCCACAGTTATACCTTTGACTACATTCTGATTTCATCTGACCAGCTCTCATAAAATACATGTCACCTCCGGCTCATGATCTATCATTTTTTCACACGCGTCACTCACCGATAATTCCATTTCCGATTTGCCGATATCCAAATGGAAAACGACGAAGTGTGAATTAATTACTTTTTTGCATAAAGAGTCCGGTTAGTGACCTCGTTTTATGGAAATCAGTTCGGGCTGCGTTGCATTTCTACAGGATTTGTTAGTGCACCACGCTTAAGGTTGAGTTTATTTTGTTCGAGAAGTATATATTTGGGAACTATGGTGAGTTTGATGGTTATATGTAGTTTTTTAAAGTGCATCGGAAATTGAATATTCAATTTATCTTTATACTTTCATGTAAGGGATGGTTAGCAATTTGAACAGTGTATTTCAATATATAATTTGAAATAGCAACAATATTCAGTCGATTCAGGTAATTGTTTAAAGAAAACCCGAGTGGAAATACACATATTCCAATATTCCAATTTGAAGCTCATTTATGATCTGATAGGTTAATTCCCATATATACATTTGCTACAGGGTAACTATTCAGATCCAACATCAAAGTCTCTGTTGGGTTCATTTTGTTAAAAACTCATATAATTAATCAATTATAATAATGATTTTGATGCCAACAATGCCTTTCGTGGGAATATGATGGAATCTGCGTTATATTCTATCTATTTTATCCTTGAACAATACAATTGACGCCTTTTTGAACCAAAACATGAATGAAAATCAATGATTGGAGCGAAGGATACTACTTTGCTTGATAATATTTCCACCAACTAGGGTTTGCAAAACTAGATCGTTGTTTTTTGAGTGCAGTACCAATATGTGCTTCAACCGGCACAATTTTTTTCCATGCACGAATGTTTTTAAACGTATTTGAATATGGTGCCGATGGTTTTGCCAATTTTTATTGGCTTATTTTTATTAACTCAACCATTAAGAAATCGAAATAATTTAGAACAGAATATATTCAGAATGCAACAAAAATAGGGGAAAACAAATTTATCGAAGCGTCTCTGTTTCCACCTTCTCGTTCAATGCACCCAATTGCCCGATCATAAAATTCACTGAAGTAGATCGCAATACATTTGCTGGAATATTTCTCAATGACATCGTTTGAATTTTCAACATTATTAAATGGCAATCCTTGTATATTTTTGCTTGAATATCCCCATAAGAAATCTATTGGGGTGAGATCTGGTGAACGAGGAGGCCACCATAGATCGGTATTTCGTCTTAATCATTCATCACCAAATTCCCCATTTAACCATTCAGAAACAATTCTAGCAGAATGAGCGGAACATCCATCATGTACAAACCATAATTTATTTCGTTCTCGTAAACTCATATCATCCAAAAATCCGTCAATTCGTTTTCCAAAAACTATTAATAGGTATCACCATTTAGGTTTTTGTGAAAAAAAACAGCACTAATAATTTGTCGTAATAATACGCACCACACCATTTGTTTTTTTTTTAATACGGTTTGTATTGGCAATATCGAAATTTGGATTTCCGTCCGACCATTTTGGGAAGAAACGACGCCATTTGTTGTGAACGTGGAATCATCCCCAAAAATAATGTGTTTATTGGAAATCACGTTGATATTTTATTTGTCTCCTGAATCCACATGCAGAAGTCATACCGCAATGCATAGTCTCGTTTTCGAAACGTGCAGTTTGTAGTTTTTTTTACACCCTTATAAGCAGAAATGGTTCTTCCAAGGTTTTCCACAACTACCTGGAGTACTTCTTAATCACTTTTTCAGTACATACAGTTTTGGTAGTTCATTTTCTTTACGAAAGACCGAAATTAATTAATTGCTTACAGTTGAATAGTGAACTTGTTTGTGTGGATGTCGTTCATTGAAAATATCTGCTACTTCACGTAGCTGGTTTATATATTGAAACTGATTCTGCCTTCTCGGCTAACGTTAACTGTCTTGTAGGAAGCTTTAAAATAAAATAAACTTGATAATCGAACAATAATTATTCAGGAATGAAAAATTAATGACACCGAACTGTCATAATGTTCATTTGTTTTTTTCCCAGGGTAGGTATTCCGCGATTATTTTGGTAGGATTTCATGTTTTCCGATTAATTTGTACAGTTTTTCAATAATCATTTAAAAAACAAATTTTTCATATTAAATTCGAGTTGTTCAATATGCATATATCATAACTACTTGATAAAAATAATTTTTGTGATTCTCCAAAAGATTAAAATCTAGTTAATTTTACAAATAGGCTTGAATTATGAACAGAGTATGCGAATCGATTCGATTTTGATTAATGTATGAAAGTGTTTAGGGTGAACATAAAAAAAATTGGGAAAGTTATTGATGTTTAAAAAAAATAAATCTTGGGGGGCCATGTTTTGTAATTTAAGGCATAACCTTTGATTCTGAACAACTTCTCTAGATAACATTTTGCTGAATTTTCTGAAATAAGGGTTTTTGACTCTTGTAGAATTTTTATATTTTTTGACCTAATATGATTATCGCACATGCACCATCTTTCGGCAACATTTGTATTTTGGTATTGCAATTAATTTCAACAATTCCCATATGTTGCCCCCTTAAATACCACATAGTGTATATATATATATATATATATATATATATATATATATATATATATATATATATATATATATATATATATATATACCGGGAGACACATGATATCGGCCACCCCTGTAACTTCTGCATTCGTATATATATATATATATATATATATATATATATATATATATACCGGGAGACACATGATATCGGGCCACCCCTGTAACTTCTGCATTCGTGAATGGATTTTTCTGAAATTCGGTATAGTTATATAAGCAACCATTTCGGATTTGATGACATTACAATCCAATATAGCGGGCTTCCGATTTTTCTGCAAATGCCAGTAACTTTGTTTTTTCAAATAGAACACCCTGTATATTTTTTCATATTCAAGTTCAACAGGTCAATACAAGTCCAAACCTTATCTAAAATGTCATTTTTTTGAAACAATTGAAATTAAAATTGCTTTTTTATTTTACCTCGTGGATAAATGAGATTTGGTCGAAGCTATTCACAATGAGTCGCACATAACAGAAAAACATATTTTTTTCTGAAAAATTATTTTTTGAGTCATTTATTGTTGAATTAATTCAGTCACATTTTGATCAAAAATAATTTTTTTTCAAATGAAACATCTATGGGCCACCTACCTGTCTCTCTAGAACATTCATCAAGGAAAAAATGACATATAATTTCAGTATTTCGGTGCAGTAACAAATTATATACATTCAAAAAAAAATCTACAACTAGTTCATGAGCTTCCTTGCTGTTCGAATAATTTTTCAACTTAGTAAGCTGTGGAAAACAACATTTCTGAATCTTGTCAACTAATTGTGTTTCGCTGTCATCTTTCATCTCAACTCTCGAAAATTTGTTAATTCCGGAAATTATTTTAGTAGAAATGTAAAATCAGAATTATAGGTTCACAAGAAGTGAACAGGTTGATGTTATTAATTTACGGAGAATGTCTTGAAAACATTGTCGCCGCTTGGCAGTTATACGCTGAACGATACCCACACAGAAGACACCCACAAAGAACCTTTTTCGAAAATGTGGAGAGAAGATTCCCAAAAGAACTCAACATTGGAGAAGATGATCGTAAGTGAGGAGGCATAAATGAATGTTTTGCTTATGTTGATTTTGATCCAACCGCTTCCACGCGGGAATAGGAATACCAATGTAATGTCAGTCGAGAAAACGCTAGAAGAATTTTAGAAAAACACCATTATCGTGCTTATGAGTATAACTTACACAATTAGTTGACAAGATTCAGAAATGTTGTTTTCCACAGCTTACTAAGTTGAAAAATTATTCGAACTGCCAGAAAACTCATGAACTAGTTGTAGATTTTTGGATTTATACAATTTTTTACTGCACCGAAATACAAAAATGATATGTTATTTTTTTCCTTAATGAATGTTCTTGAGAGACAGCTAGGTGGCCCATAGGGGTTTTATTAGAAAAACATGAATTTTTGATCAAAATGTGATGTGACTGAATTGATTAACCAGTAAGTGACACAAAAAATTATTTTTCAGAAAAAATTAAGTTTTTCTGTTATTCGCGACTCATTGTGAATAGCTTCGACCAAATCTCATTCATCAACGAGGTAAAATAAAAAAAACAATTTTAATTTAAATTGTTTAAAAAATTGATATTTGACATAAGGTTTGGACTCGTTTTGACCTGTTGAACTTGAATATGTAAAAATATACAGGGTGTTCCATTTGAAAGAACAAAGTTACTGGCATTTCCAGAAAAACTGGAAGCTCGCCATATTGGATTGTAATGTGATCAAATCCAAAATGCTTGCTTATATAACTGTACCAAATTCCAGAAAAATCTGTTAACGAATGCAGAAGTTACAGGGGTGGTCCAATATCCTGTGTCACCCGGTTTTTCATTATCAGATGTGATTGTTATTCGTTGATTATTTGATTTTATACATATATACGTACCTATACTTATTTAATGGTACTGTTCATTATTGTAACTTTGAAACTATGCTTTGTCAATAAGAAATTTATTTCTTCGGACAATAAAGTACATTTCTTTTTTTTTTCTCTCTCTCTCTCTGTCTCTATACCAATGTGGTCTTTATAATGAATAAATTTGATTTGAAAACAATATCTCAAACAACAGATTAAAGAACACAAAAACGATTCACTACCTGCCAACAAAAAAAATTAAACAAATATGATTCCGAAAATACCAGCCTACTCTCACGAAAGAATTACGAGAATATTGAATCACGGATAAGATATATTTCAACAAAAACAGATAAAGGAATTTGACAAGCTTTTACTAGTCTTTTGAACCTAAATATGATTTGATATCCTAAAGAAACTAATTGATATATTAATTACAGCATGGTTACAATAATGTTTGAAGACGAAACGTTATCGTTAAATACAATTCAAATGTGTTGATATAAAAACTTTTTGTAAAAACTACCCTAAAACCACTTTTCAAGACTTTACACAAAAAAAATTAAATATTCAATAAAAAAAAAAATGCAATGGCTATGAAACTTTCAAACTCGACAAGGAGATTGAAATTTGATATTCATATTAAAAAATCTGTTGGACAATTAGAAAAATGTACAGTTTATAACAACTTTTCCAAAAGTTTTAGCTCGAAAATGACGTATAACTTCAAAATCCTTAGAGGATTCTCACCGCTCGAATAAGCCGGCACTGAATTTTTGCATTTATTTTCGAGTAATGCGGAGAAAAAAATTAAAAACTTCACAATGTTCATACTTTTATTATCTTAGAATAAGTTCCCCATTGGCATCCCACATAATGTTTACATTGGGTGCACTGCACACATACTTTTCACACCCAGTACACTAACTCATAAGGTTTGGTCATTTCAAGTATCATCCCACGTTGATCGTGCAGCTTGATTACTTTGAGTTAACATGATTATTAAGTTGTTTCTTCTGTTTCTGAGCAAATCTTCTTACCTAGCCAGCAACCATCTTTACAGCTAGGTCTCTGTATAGTTCACCAAGAAGCAAAAACAATGCCTCTTGTTACTTTATTACATTTTCATATCCACAGTTGTACGCGTATATCCACACCACATGTTTCTATAGTTGACTAAACAGTGCTTCCATAAAGTAACGCATAAATTCTGCGAGCGGAACTTGAAGAACTGAAAACAAAAAATGATGAATTGATGAATGAGAATCAAAAACTTAATGGAAGAGTACTTCTACTGGAGAGGAATACAAAAAATTATAACATTGTTTATGGACTCGATGAAAAGCGGGAGTCAAATATCTCGAAAGAAGTTTTATATCTGATAAATAACATACTCAAAATTGAATGCTCGAAAACCGATTTTCGGGATTTTCATAGAATTGGCCAATTCAACGAAGGGAAATTGAGACCAGTTGTTGCTGAGGTCGTGAATTATCAACTCTAAATTGTTTGACATCCGCCAATTATTCTCCAAGACAATAATCCAGTTTGTTTCAAAAAATATTACCTACATAAGCCCGGTCAACCATAAATACCCTACTAGAATAAACAGGGGAATGTATATGTACTTACCGATAGTACAAAAATCAATTGGACAAAGTGCTTTTCCTATCTTGCTCCTCACTTGTTCAATTTCATGCCAGATAATCTAAAAAAAATTAATCCACCTGACCTTTAAAAAAAAACTTGGCTTCACAGCACAGTCAGAATCATAATAAAAATATTATTGAAATATATACTCACCATCTCTCTACCAATACCAATATAAATGTAATTACTCTTGGTATTAACTAGTTATAATTAAATATAATTAATCATATGTATATTAATAATTTTATTTCACCAATATGAAAGTAACAATGATCCAACTCTATATGTATACTTCAACATTCGTTTTTCTATAAAACGAAAGTAATGATAATATTTGCTATCATAGACAAGTTCTTAAATGAACTCAAATGAGTTTTTGCACTTTATTCACAATTTTTTGTATATTACTATTAAACTAGGCAATGCCTTTGTATTCTCTCATACACTGCAAGATGGTATATGCTGTTCTTGAATAAGTTTTTATTATTATTATTAATTCATTATTACCTAAATGAATAATATTATTGAAAATTCCCGAAGCAGGTCAAATCTTAATTTTAATTTCCTGTTGTTGAAAATAATAATTTAATATACAAGGTAACCTATCTTCGAGTAATGACGTCATCACCGGTTCTTCTAAATGGAACAACCCATTTTTTTTCATTTCCGGAGTAACCTTGCTGAGCTGATTCCAAAAATGTATCACGAGTTGCGTCAAATTGGTACAGGGTGGGCAACAATACCAAAACCACAAGTTATTCACAAAATAATAAATAAAGAATAAACGTAATACAAAAATTAAATGAAATTACTACGTATTTTATTAAAATAATGAAAAATACTCCGAATATTTTTAACATTGTATCTAACAACTTTTATTAGTGATTTTTTCGCCTCGACTATACCGTATATTTTTGTTGTTTGAAGATATTTTTTGCCATTTCATATGTCGTTAAAAACTGTCATAAACCTGAAAGTTCAATTCTGTATTGTTAACGCTTCAAAGTAGGTACATTTACGTGAAATCTTATCTGAATTTAACATATTAAAACTGTTTTTAATATGATAACTGAAACGGAGAGGATCGAAATTTTCAATCATGATTGGGGTTGGCGATATGATACAGACTTAACAAGAGGTATACAGATTATTCCATGGAATACACCCAGATCGTGAACCTATTTCACAATGTACTGTAAGAATAATAGAGTGAAAATACAGAGAATTGGGGCATGTGAGGGATGCACCAAAGCAAGGTTAATGAAAATATTCAACAAGACGTAATTTTGTCGGCAGTTGAAAATCACACTGTACAGTGCGGGGACTATTTAGGGATTCGAATATTGGAAAGTCTTCAGTATCGAACACTTCAAAAAGGTAAAATACCATCTATAAAAAGTACTTTGACCGAAGAACTGAATTCTGCGAGTATATGATGGACCAAAACGCTAACGCTAACGTTTCATTTTCAGACGAGACAGCGTTTTATTTTAATGGGCATGTTAATAGGCATAATACACGTTATTGGTCAGATGAAAATCCACACTGGATGGGAGAATACCATACGCAACCACCACAAACGGTCAATGATGAAAATTTGACAAGAGCACTGTATCTAGATTTCTTACAAAAAAAATGAACTCCTAATTTGACCCAGCTTTTTCCTGATATTCAAATAGCAAATAATTCAGACCGCAGAATCTGGTTTCAACAGGATGGCGCACAGCTACATTTTGCTGCAACTCTGCGCGAGTTTTCAAACAGAACATTTCCAGATCGGTGGATCGGAAGAAGGGGACTAGTGGAATGACCCGCTTGATCACCTGATCTTAGCCCATTATGGGGTTATTTGAAATCTAATGTCTACAGACCTGGCAATATCCATGACCTAAAAGACCGAATTAGGCAAGAAATGCAGAACATAACACCCGATGTGCTACAAAATGCCCGAGTAGGTTATTGTCTAGCTGTCAATAGAGGACAATTTGTGAATTTTCTTTTGTTTGTTTTCGGTAGTGTATCCAGTAGCGACCTTACTACGTAATTTCATTCATTAGTTTTTTTGCGTTTATTCTTCATTTATTATTTTACAGAAATACAGTAACGTATAACTTAATTGAATATTGAAAATAGCTTTTGTATTATTGCCCACCCTGTACCAATTTGACGCAACTTGTAATACATTTTTGGAATCAGCTCAGCAAGGTCACTCCGGAAATTTAAAAAAATGGGGTGTTCCATTTAAAAAGACCGGCGATGACGTAGTTACTCGAAGGTAGGTCACCCTGTATATTATATTATTATTTTAAAAAACAGTAAATGAAAAAAAACAACCTATTTTGGGAATTTTCAATAATATTGTTTATTTAGGTAATAATGAATTTATGCGTTACTTTATGGACGCACTGTATAGCATGAGTTTGTTATATATTGAAATTTGTATTCGATCTATCACCCAGTATATTTCCCTAAAACTGAAATTCAGTTCATCTCTCTTCTTTTTTATGTGTTTTCTCGTATAAAGTATTCATATCGTTATCAAGCATCTGAGTTCATACCTAGATACTTAGCTGTATTCGCATGTGTGATAATATTATTGTGGTTACTGATTGGCATCTGTTGAGTACCACTATTTGTAAAATTCACATGCCTTCATGCATTTTCTTGCGCTGGCATTTTGTCCATGCATTAGCTTCGTTTGGCGCCTCTCTTATCTTTTCTGCTGCAATTTCTTCACTTCTGCTAACTACCGGTACACAAATGTAGCAGGTGTTGCGAATGGACAACAGTTGGGCTAGGAACACTACCTTGCAGTACACCAGCCTTCACTGGTCTCAATTCCATGTACTGATTTTCACATTCAATTCTATCCTAATATCCTGAAGCAATAAGGATATTTCGAGTTTTTGATCAATATTTGAGTTGATTTCTTATTATTTCTTTTGGCCTCACAAACTCTATTCCTATGGAGTCTTCTTATGTTGTATTCAGTTTTTTTTTGTTTCTGGTTGGAAAGTGTTGTTAGGCAATCATATTTCAGCTGTAGCTCCAGGACTATTAGATGAATGTGCATTGTTTTTGGTAAGATGTATAAAAACCGTGGTGCTTGAACTGATTTGATATTATTTAGATTTTCGATAGAGCTTCAATTTATGTGGTAGATGGCGCCGTCCAAAAATGTTTGTTTATATCCTCGCTTAATGTCAAAACTTTATTTCTGACATCTGCTGCATCTTTTATGAAATTATTTTCTATTTTGTCGGTGTCTATTCGGTTTTCCTTCTCCTTGATTTGAAATCTTACTATCTCATTTTTTAGTTCGTTCTTTCACAAATTACGTCGCGTCGTTCATCAGTGCGTAAGGAAGTGTTAAATTTTCAGCAGTGTAGTATGTAAGGGTACTTTCTGTAAAATGGGCCCCTTTTGCATTCCGTGTAGACAGTCTAAAGCCGCAGATTTGAATATACATTTGTATACAGTACCACAGGCAAGTACCAATCTTGACAAATTAACCAATAATGATATTTCCATAGTCCATCATATTGTGTGCATTGAATTTCAAATTTTCTGACAATTTCAAGAACCATAATTTCTGGTGAAATGATTTCAAAATATTCTAGTTGCACCACAATAATATAAATGTGGTTGCACTTTGAAATAAACCCAAATAAGTACTCACATAAATACAAACATAAGCATTCAGTTAACCTCAAACTCAAAGGGTACAAAATACGAAAAACCATAACACTGCTTCCTTTGTGCAATATTCGGGGGCTTCTGATTCTAGCTATGCTATTGGTCAAATGTGGCAAATGTCAATGTGGCAAAAGAAAAGCTAAAATTAGAACCCGCGAACAGTTCGCCTCAAAAAGAAAGCTGAGGAAATAAATATACCCTGTGTGGTCTGTTGTTACAGTTTTCTGAATTGAAACTGAAATGAAATTGGCACCATCTGAAAAGCATGTAATCTATATTATCAAGTAGGCCAAGTGTCCCCAAGTTGATCCCAAACCTTTATAGGTATAAGTTGTAAGCTAAGATGTCTAGAAACCCTGGTGTATGTACTGATTCGATTTTGTTTAGACTTTTTAGTAGAGATTCTCGCGTCCTACTTCAAATTTTTTACAATAGATGGTGACAAATTGACATAGTTCAACGAATTGGATATGTTTGGCCATTACAAAATGCATTCGCTAACCTTAGGCAACCTGCACACTGATGCGGAATACGGACATGTAACTTATGAAACTTCCAACCAATTGGAAAATTTGAATGCTTTTCAATCCGATTGAGGTTATGATTTGTGAATTGTCATTTCTGCAAAACTCAGTTATAATTACCAATGTTTTGTATTCATTGAAATGAATCGTGTTTGTATGTTGTGTGACCTTTCCTATGTCAATAAAGGTATTTTTTTAACTCAAATTTAACGTTCAATGAATAAATAACCCACTCAAAATGTTTATATATATATATATATATATATATATATATATATATATATATATCTACTCGCTTTTCATTTTTCTTGTTCTTTTCTCAACTAACCTGAAACTCCTCTGAATCGTTTAGATTTACGGTAAATAGGGTTTTCGTAAACTTACTTTGGGGATAGCTTCAGGTCTCAATCTCAATCATCGTGCCTCGGAAGAGTGAGCCTGAAAAAATGAAAGTGTTTCAGAAATCAAATATCATTTAAATTGTATTGTTCTATCATTGTCTAAAGAGACAATGGTATTATATACTATATTTTACTTACATAAAATGTCATTTCAGTTTCACAAGATGGAACCTTGCACTTCATTTTGAATAAATGTATAATTCGAAATGAAAACGGAATTCTCGATAATCTAACGCCACATTTGAACAAGCCAAACGCCAAAAGCAAACAAGAATCAAATTCTAGGCCGACAGTGTCTTTTTATGCCATTTTCGCCGTAATCAAAGATAAATATTAAATATAACCTAAAATAAAATCTTGATTCGTTGTAACGGCGGCGACACCAAGGAGCGAAAAGCCGAAGCTTAGACAATGGATGTAGTAATAAAGTAAAGAAAACTGAACTGTTTGTCTGCCCGAATGATTGAAGATAATGACACAGTTTATAGCTATAAACTTTTAGCTATAAACTGTGACAATGACGACAATGACCGAATTGCGGAAATCTACTTCTTCCACATCTTTGACGTTTTCGGAGCGGACCGAACATTGTCCGAATAAATTTCTTAGGAGAGTTGCTCTTTGGTGTTGACATCTACTCAACAATCATTCGAATCAGGTCGCCATCTAAGAAATCAAGCAGGCCATATTGTCGCACGTTTGATCCCACACATTTTCAGATATGAGTGCATACACCAGGGTTTCTAGACATCTTAGTGTAAGCATTATGGTTTTTAGACATCTTAGTTTTTGGTTAGTTATATAGTTGTCCGTCATTGATATACAACTTTCAGTCTTCTTAGTATTCTGATAATAAATGATGTTATTTAACTGCTGTGCATTCATTACTCTGTAGACAGGTTATGGGCCCAGAGTATTAATCAGCAAGTTGTGTCACTCTTTTGTGGAGTTCAGAAAAATTGTCGTAACTTTTGAGATTTTGCAAACATGACTTCGGTACCGATGTTCGCAAATTTGAAACCGTTTGCTGGCTTTGGGTTTCTGGAATGGGAATACAGAATCAAAATAAGATTGGAAAGAAAAGACTGTTTGGAAGCACTCGTGGAGAAGCCAGAAGGTATGAAGAATGAGGAGTACAAAAAAAAAAAGATGGCCAGAGATATTTTGGTGTACTGGATTTCAGACTCCATTCGGCCGCAATTCGTGAGAAAAACACTGCAGAGAGCCTGTTTGAAGTCCTGAAAAGTACCTATACTAGAAAAAAGTTGTCTGTAAGATTCGATCTTAAACGTGAACTGAACGAAATGCGGTTTGTTACAGGAAAGCTCAATGATTAATTGGAAGCATTTTTTCAAAATGTGAAGGAATTTAAATCAACTGCTAGGTAACAGTGGAATCTGTCAGAAACAAGTCACTTCAGGAAGAAGCTAGACAGACTCGGGAAAAGGTGCCAGGAAAAAGTAATTCAGAACATGATGGAGTTGTGTTCTCTTCTAGACGGAGTAGAGGCCCTTATGAAGGTAATTCGAGCACAAAATTCAAATACAGATGTTATTTTTGTCAAGTCTGTCGTGGGCACATAAAATCTGATTGTCCCAAATTTTGAAATAAAAATATTTCTGACAGAAAAGGAAATATGTCAGCTTTGACAGAAAATCGGAATGTTTGCAACAAATATATTTGCAAATACGAGAGAACAAGAAGAGGAAGAGAGTAATTTCGATGAGGACGCAGATATAGCTCTTGTCACAAGTAAGAGAGATAATCCATAGGCTCCGACATCGCTTGATAATGTCGAAATGAAAGAAAATCAAGCTCTGTTATCGGATAGTGGAAACTCAAATGAAATAGTTTTCATTGCTGATTCAGCCTGTTCACAACATATTGTTGAATCAGGATGTGAGAAATATCTTTGCGAAATTGAAAATGTTTGTGTGGTAAATATAAAGTCACTGTACACATGCACTCTGAATATGAGACAAAACTTTCCTCACGTGTTTTTGCCTCCTGAACACGAGTCCGGAAGAAAAATGCGGCAGTCTCATACCGTTCCCGTGTTACAGAACTTTTTTTTAACCCCATTTTCAAGCACCGTTTTCTCGCACAAAAATTACTCTTAATGTCTCCTTCTTTTTACCAGCATGAACAATACACCCTGAATCCCTCATTTTCGGCGCAACTTTGCACAAAATATCGTCGTTTTTATCGAAAAAATCCTCCTTCTTACACAGTTCCAAATAAACAAATTTCACACATTTGACAGAGGAAATTTAGTAACTTTGCCTTATTTTCCATGTTGGTAATAAATGAATCACCACCAACTTTTCGAATTCAAATGTGAGCAATAGTTTCTCCTTCATTTATGTGTGCAATTGTTGTGTTGCTCACATTTGAATTCGAAAAGTTGGCGGTAATTCATTTATTACAAACAAGCAAAATAAGCAAAGTTACAAAATTTCATCAAATGTGTGAAATTTATTTATTTGGAACTGTGTAAGAAGGAGGATTTTTTCGATATTTTGTGCAAAGTTGTCAACAGTCTTCACTATGAAGCGCCTTCCTGCTGAAGCAATATATGACAAGATCCCTGCAGAAATGTGGTATGGATATAAAGTTCCACTGGACAACATACGTGTTTTTGGAAGTGTTGCATACGCACACATATCAGAAGAAGATCGTGCTGAAAATTTTTCAAAACGAAGTAAGCAACTGATTATGATCGGCTATAAATCGAACGGTTATAGATTATGGAATCTTTCTGAGCACAAAATTGTCACTGATCGTTCAGTGAAATTCGATCAATTACTCAAACCTTTAGTGCAAGTTCCTGATTCACTGATAGAAAGAGAAGAGCATCAGATTCTCCATATAGCATGCAAGAAATTCAGGACGATCCTGTGAATGTGACATCGTCTTCGCCAGCATCTGTGGCAAATAGCCAAGAATCTTCAGTATTACGCAAAAGTGCTCGGGAGCATAAAGTAAATCGTAAATACGATGATCATGAGATGATGGCTGCATTTATGGTTGGAAGTCTACCATCCGAATCTCCTGCAATATATTGAGAGGCAATTGATTCCGATGAGAGATGGGATCTTGCCATAGAGGAAGAACTCAAGAGCCTTGAGAAAAATGAGACATGGAAATCAGTACCTGCTCCGCCAGATGTTGATAGTCTCTAAATGGGTTTATACCCAAAAAACTGTGAACAACTCACCAGTTCTTGAAGATAGACAAGTAGCAAAACACTACATGTGAAAATGATTTATACGCTCCAGTAGCAAGAATGGTTACTTTGAGAATTCCCCTTGCTGTTGCGCTTGAGAAGGATTTATTATTCCACGTCATGGATGTGAAACCTGCCTTTTTGATATCGACTCTACGAGAACCTGTTTTTTAACCGACGAAACCAAAAAGGAGGAGGTTTTCTAGTCGACGCGTATAATTTTTTTTTCTGTATGATCACTCATAACTTTTTACTGAGAAGTCCGATTCCGATAATTCTTTTTTCAGTAGATAGGGTGTTCTTTGAAGTTGTACTCATCTGAATTTGAAAGATGAAATCCATCTCTAAGGGTAGCAAAATTGAGGATATTGATCACCCAATTCGGCCGTTAACCGATTCTAACAGGCATAACTTTGTACTGGGTTCTTCGATTTGGATGATTTTTTCTTTATTGGATAGGGTATACCTCATAATTGATCATATTTGAATTTTGAATGGAATTTTCCACCTTTACGGGTAGAAAAATGGGGAATAATTGATTTTTCACTTATGAACATTGGCACACATATGTAGTTGACAATGACAGATCGCTAATGTCATTATTTTTGTTCTCCTACATCCGTCAGAATCATTATATTCTATGAGAGAATGGAATTATATACAAAGTAATGAAATAAACTAACCAGAACAACAAAAATAATTTATATTACAACAAATAGTAAAAGTAGATATCATATTATTTAACTGGTACCTAATAGTTGAAGTAAGGTAGGTGAGTAAGTATTTTGGAAGTGATCAAAAAACAAGTAGGTAGTAATACCTTCTTATTCTCAATAACTAACTCCTTAACTAATGTAAGTACCTAATTTTGAGTCGGCGCCAAACAAACAATCAACGAAGATCATTTAATTACTTCAAAAAAATTATGAGAATATCACCGCGCAACCCGATGCCATCATTTTACGCCTTATTCAATTCATTTGTTTGTTTGTTTGGCGCCGATTCAAAATTAGGTACTTTCATCAGTTTAGGAGCTTAGTCATTGAGAATAAAAAGGTTTATTTTATTTTTTACTTTTAAGTTCCGTATTTCGTCGGTTTAATATTTTGTTAAAAAGTTTTTTATGAAACTTCCTTCAGGTCTCAAGAACGTACCTGAATACAGCGTTTGTGATTTGGAAAAATCTTTGTACGGTCTGAGAAGTGCGATTAATGAATGGAATCATGAAACAATGACTCAATTCTAATAGAGAATGATTTTTCACGAAGCAAGGTGGATCCTCGTTTTATATAAAAGAAAATTCTTATCCTCTTTAGTGGGTGGATGATATAATTTTGATCTCAAATGACAATGACAAAATGTTTATGATTGAGAATCTACTCAATTCGACATTTGAAATAAAAGAAGGCAGTTCAGGAAAAAAATTCAATTTTTTGGGTATTGAAGTAGAAAAAAAAAGATAATGCTACCCACATTTCACAAAAAAATAATTAATAAGAATCTCGAGAAATTTGAGATGACGGAATTTAAAGAAAATAGTATACTTATACCAGTTAGGTTAGATTTGAATTCAGAAACGATAAATTATTATGAAATTGAAAAAGTGTCCTATAGGTCTATATTCGAGTCAGTTTCAGCACAAATACATCCTCATTCATTGGAGGTATTTGAAAAATATTCTGCAGTACCTGAAAGGTAGCATACAATTGAGAATGAAATTCGAAAAATCTAATAATTTTCTGAAAAAATTTTACTTGATTTTTTTGTAGATACAGATTTTGGTTCTGATCCCTCTGATCGTGGAAGTGGGTTCTTGATCAGATTAAACAAAAAATTGATAATGTAGAAATCCATGAAACAATCGATTGTTGCTCTTTCTTCAGCTAAATCAGAATATATTTAATGAAAAGTATGACTGTGTGCACGTATCGATATAATCGATGAAAGAAAAATGTATTTCGTGCACAAAATAATTTATTAAAATCGTAGCAAAGCGCTTTCGGCCCTTAGGTCATCATCAGTGCGTACCTGGAAGTAAGTTATATTGATAGAGAACAAGTTACTGAAAAGTTATTTTGAGAAAGGAAATTGACATATTTTAAATGTGAGGTTACTTTCTCGTCAGGTGTACAAGAAGCCAAAAAGACCATAAAATATCTCATGATCAATGAGTATTGTATAAGTTTACGTGACACACATGTTTTCAAAAGCCATTGTTTAGGTGTGATAGCTGGACCCAAGTGACAAGATTGACAAGTGAACGACGAAGTAGATTGACATGGAACACAGAACCATGGCAATATCAGAATCAAGGAAGGAATATCCCTGTCATACGAAGAATACACTAGAAGATCAATCTAATGAGTACTGTCATCTGTGAAATATATGTTTCAGTATTCCAAGAAATACCAGACAAGACTCTTCAATTCTCACATTCAAGTCTTCGTAATTGAATATGAGTTCAAGGGAGAAGTCTAATTAGACCTGTCCTGATCAAAACAAACAATTGAATAATTCTGGTAGTGTCCATGGACAATGAATTTGAATTTTCCTTGATAAAAATATAAATCCTTGTCCACCATAGCTCAGTTGAACCACAACTGGGGGATAAGAAGTGTGATACAAGTCTAATGGGAACTAGACCCAACTTCACAACTCCCACAGCTGAAGTGAAACAGAGTCTAAAAGGTGATAATCCAGAACATGACTTGTGTTCTCAGTATGGAGAAAACTGAAAAAAAGGCTGGCAAATTGCAAAGAGATACAAAGAAAATCATCATAGAGAATGGAAATTAAAAATTATTTGCATGATTAACAAGAAAATGAAAATGTGAATTAGAGTAAAAAGGCTGGGGAAGTTCAATATTATTTGATTTAGACGTCCATGAAGTGAAATATAGGATCTATTTAAATTGACTTGCGTGTTGAGACAAAGGTTATTGTTGAGTATTTCTTTACTAATGTGTAAATCTTCAAGATAATCCAATCTATTATAATTATTGGAACTGACCTCATGTGAGTTTTGTGAATTTCTATTTGGACTGAAATTATGATTGTTGAATCTCAAGTGATGACCGAAGGCAGAAACTTCAAAACTGTTTAAATGTTCCATAATACGAACTTTCAAAGGTCTACAAGTTCTACCAATGTAGGCTGCATTGCAGTTTTCACAATTAAACTTATATATACCACTTTTGGAAAGTTTGTCAATACAAAAGACAAAATTGAAAATACAAAAGACAACATTGACAAATTCACCAAAAGTGGTATATATGAGTTGAATTGTGAAGACTGCGATGCAGCCTACACTGGTAGAACTTGTAGACCTTTGAAAGTTCGTATTATGGAACATTTAAACAGTAATAAAGTTTCTGCTTCGGTCATCACTCAAGATTCAACAATCATAATTCTAGTCAAAATAGAAATTCACAAATCTTACACGAGGTCAGTTCCAAAAATTATAATAGATTAGATTTTCTTGAAGATTTTCACATCAGTAAAGAAATACTCAACTATAACCTTTGTCTCAACACGCAAGTCAATTTGAATAGATTCTGTATTCCACTTCAGAGACGTCTAAATTAAATAATATTGAAGTTCCTCAGCCTTTTTACTCTAATTTACATTTTAATTTTCTTGTTAATCATGCTAATAATTTTCAATTTCCATTCTCTATGATGATTTCACTTATGTCTCTTTGCAATTTGCCAGCATTTTTTTCAGTTTTCTCCATACTGAGAACACAAGTCATGTTCTGGATTATCACCTTTTACTCCAGCTGTGGGAGTTGTGAAGTTGGGTCTAGTTCCCATTAGACTTGTATCACACTTCTCATCCCCCCAGTTGCGGTTCAACTATCCCATGGTGGACAAGGATTTTTATTTTTATCAAGGAAAATTTGAATTCATTCTCCATTGACACTACCAGAATTATTCAATTGTTTGTTTTGATCAGGACAGGTCTAATTAGACTTCTCCCTTGAACTCACATTCAATTACGATGACTCAAATGTGAGAATTGAAGAGTCTTGTCTGGTCTTCCTTGGAATACTGGAACATATATTTGACAGATGACAGTCCTCATTAGATTGATCATCTTCTAGTGTGTTTTTCGTATGACAGGCATATTCCTTTCTTGATTCTGATATCTCCATGGTTCTGTGTTCCATGTCAATCTACTTCATCGTTCACTTGTCAATCTTGTCACTCGGGTCCAGCTATCACACCTGAACAATGGCTTTCAAAAGATAATGAAAATGTAATCTCAATTTTCATCCTGGCCTAGAATATGTTTTTTTAACATGTGTGTCACGTAAACTTATACAACACTCATTGATCATGAATATTTTATGGTCTTTTTGACTTCTTGTACACCTGACGAGTAAGTTACCTCACATTTAAAAAATGTCAATTTTCTTTCTCAGAAAAACTTTTCAGTAACTTGTTCTCTATCAATATTACTAACTTTCAGGTACGCACTGATGATGACCTAAGGGTCGAAAGCGCTTTGCTACGATTTTAATAAATTATTTTATGCACGAGATACAATTTTCTTTCATCGATCAGAATATATTTCTCTTTCTTTGTGCATAGCTGAATGTATTTTTGTTAAACAGTTAGTTGAAAACACTACCGAGTTTAAAATCGATATTTTTTCCGTTTTTGAAGATAATCAGTCAGCCATCAAAATGGCAGCAACCTTGGAAACCAAGAGAAATAAACATATCGATATAAAATATCATTTTATTAGAAATCTTGTTTCTGACGGTAACTATTGAACTGGAATATATCCCTACAAGTGAACAGATAGCGGATATGATGAAGAATGTACTTCGCCACAATGAAATGGCAGTTTAGAAGTAACACACTTCATATCCAGTGTGTACCATTCTAACTTATGATGACGTGATAGTATGAATTCCCTTATGAGGTGAACATATTCAAATTCGACAGATGTGTCCGAGCATTTTGCTTGAACTATGTATGGCGTATATCATCCATACCATAATGGAAAAATCGGTCATCGGTGAAGATGAGTAATATTTCTTAGCTATTTTTTGTTGAATATAGAATATATGAAACATCACTGTTACTTCCAGTTTTCCATAAGATTGAATAGTGCACACTTTTTATATACCCAATATAAAATTCTGGTGGAATGGAAAATTTTCTATTTTAAATGTAAATTATTCCAAAACGAAATCGTTGTTGGCGTGTTCTATATTGAAAACATGTCGCATGCAACAAATATGCTGTTACGTAGATGACGCTTACATTTTTCAGAATCCCAATATTTATTCCGGAAAATGTCCAGTGAGTTCCGCTACTTAAAATACTATATTCTATATTGTTCACCTGCTATTGGGAAAGTAATTGAATATAACACCGGATGAACAGATCTTTCGGCAAACCCATTTGTCATACCCGTACGATACCTTTTGGAAGAGATCATCAGTTCATTTTATTAATGACGAATACTTTTCGAAGTCAAAAGGAATTTTTATGTGATTGCAATATTCAGTTTCTGAATCTTTGTATTGTCAATTTCAATAAACAGACAAAAAACAATCGTAAAATAGTGAATGAATTCGAATGAAATAAATGAAAACACAAATCAGATGTCCCAATTTTCGACACCTGAAAAATATGAATAACCAATTTTCGACACTGTGAGAAATCGAAAATGGGCATTAATGCTATGTTTATATTTATATCTATTGTGAATGAAACAGTATAAAAAAGTTAAATTCATATCAATAATGAATAGAACACTATAAAAATAAGAAAATAACGTACACAAAGTCGTCTTCACCAAGGATTCAATATAAATTTAAACACAATTGGTAGACTACAGGCGAAAAACAACTTCTTTCCTAGCAAATACCACGCAGAACGTTGAATCCATGCAAACATTCCATATGAATGGACATTGTTCGCAAATGTTTCTTTCTGATAAGCTCGATTATGTTTATTTATGTCGTGTCCACCTAACAATCCGCATACCGGTTTCAGGCTTTTTGGCCTTCATCAGTACGGAGTAGTCACCAGCCAGAGATCCGAAGAGCTCTGGCCGAAGCGAGACATAACACAAATTAAATCAACATCGAGCTTACAACATTTTCAGGTACGTCGGAATAGATAACTTTTAACCGGCGGCACCTAGTGACGGAAAGAAACACTTCATACATTTCTCCTACCTCGATAGGATTCTAAATGAAAGATTCCTTCTCAGTAGTCTACCAATTGTGTTTCAATTCATATTGAATCCTTGGTGAAGACGACTTTGTGTACGTTATTTTCTCATTTTATCTCCCTTCACTTGGCTTTTTCTTTTTATTTATAAAAGTATTTACAAAAAATAAAAGAAACAACTAAAATATAAATTCTTAAAAAAAAACTTTGGTACAGAATCATTTTGTAGGAACTATTTTCTCCATATCAGGTACTGGGGCTGCCTTCTGGATATTTCTGAAATGTGGAGGAGGCAATTTGAATATAACCAATTACCGTTACATTAATGTTCCGATAATCGACATTCGTGAAAAAATTGATAATAAAATCATCAAACTCAATCATAATCAAATGTCGATTGTAGTTTAGGAAAATTTTCAATATTTTTTGAGCTGATTACCATAACTGAACTGAAATAATAATAATTAGTTTTCCGTAAAATTGGTAATTAAAACTTATGTTTTGAGTACTAGTCACCGATAGAAGAACAAAACAATTGGTTGGAGAAACATTACATTTGAGTTTTTGGTAGCAAATCAAAAATCATTTTGCCTGCCTCTCATCGACACATGTCGATATCTAACATGTTTCAGATGTACCTATTATCGACAACTTGATTTCTCATAAAATATGAAAAGATTGATAAATTTTCCATAGAACTGAAGACAATCAACCATATAGAAGTATGTTCCTGTTCAAATATTATACTTTACTAAAATTCTGTGGGTTTAAGGAAACATTGGTAAAGGGTGGGCACTTACCAGATCAGCAAGAAAAACAGTGTTCCCTCAATGGCGACTGACACTCAACTGATTAGCAGCTTTTGTTTGGTGGGGAGGATTAGGAGAAATTGATGGTGAATTCAAATATGTTGAGGAAACTATGAACTAGAAATGGGACACTGTCGATAATTGGGATATTCACCTCAATAGTTGGCTGCTTTTGACTGGCTGGTGGGAAGCATTTGTTCCTTGATTCTATTGCCTACATACTTCCCAATTCCTTCCCCCTGAAGTAATGGCCCCGAATTCTGCTTTTTGTCTAGTTCCAGGTTCAGTGATCGATAAGAAAACATCAGTGAATTCCAATGACGGCTTTAGCCTGTGATAAGATTTTGACGAAGACAAAAATAGTTGGCTGGTTTTTGGACAGCTGATGAAAAGCATTCATTTTTTAATTCCAGCTCCTAAATATATCACAATTCCTCCCTCTACAGGATTGACACCGAAGTTTGCTTCGTGTCTAGTTCAAGCTTTATCTCTTCTCGATGAGTTTCCACTTTTCGCGTTCGTATATGAAGTGAATTCAGCAAATATTATAGAAGAGTATATATTTTAGAACAGTTTATGTTTTCCTGATCATTATATTAATTGAAAACCCATATTTATTCAGTACTCGTTTAAGGGCATGATCGCATCTTCTGTATTTACATTTCAAATAATCCTGATAATATATCTGCCGTTAATTTCTTATTGGATAGGTAGTAATCAGTAGATTTCAGCCACAAAAAACTGAAAAATAAAAACTTTTCAACCAAAAATTAAACCGACGAACAAAGAAACAGAAAAGCAAAAAATAAAATGAACCTTTTTAGTCTTAATAACTAAGCTCCTAAATTAATGTAAGTAAATAATTTTGAGTCGGCGCCAAACAAACAATCAACGAAGATCATTAAATTACTTCAGAGAAATGATCAAAACAAAATAACTTAAAAATGCAACGTGAAATCTCCAGCGATAAACAATAACATTCCAGAAAATTTAACGCTTTATGCAATTAATTTGCTTGCTTGTTTGTTTGTTCGGTATTGTCGACTTATATCAGTTCAGGGGCTTATTTATTGAGACTAAAAAGGTTCATTTTATTTTTTGCTTTTCAGTTTCTTTTTTCGACGGTTTGATTTTTTGTAAAAAAGTTTGTAGATTGCTCACGTTCATAAATATTCTCGAAAGTCATCCAGTTATTTCATGAACTTTTATCAGTGTGACGCTAAATGAATAAGGTTAGTAGTAGTTAGTAAGATAGATTGAAATTATAAATGAAATTGATTAACAAATTCGATAGATGCTTTCGGAGAATTATAGATTATGGTGTGAACGCTGGGATGAGAACGTGATCTTTCGCAATATTATAAACTCACAATTAACGACAGAATTCTATTCCTGGAGTTTTTTTTATTTTTTTATTCTCGAATATAATCATTTGTCATCTATTTCCATTTGGACGAGGGAAACTGATTCGAGGGATATATACAAATCAAACCATCTCAAGGGTGATATTTTCTGGTGAGAAAGCGTGGATTAAAATTTATTTTTTCCAAAGTCATCCATTTATTTCACGAATTTTTATTTATGCGTGGCCCAATGAATAAGATAAACTAATTTGTGTGATATATTGAAATTATGAAAGAAATTGAATAACAAATTTGTTGGGTGTCTCCAAATAATTATAAATTATGGTGAGAACGTGATTTTTTGCCATCTTATAATCTCACAATTAGTGAGAGAATTTGCCCTCCTATTTATTATTTTTTGAATCTAATTATTGTCAATATATTTTTGATTGGATGAGGGAAACTGGTTCGTGGATATCCAGAAATTACTTCATTCCAAGGATGATATTTTCTGGTGAGAACGCAGGAATGAAAATGTAATTTCTCGCCCTTTTATGCCTCACATTCGGAAGTGATCCAGTTATTTCAAGAACTTCCATTAATGTATCGTTCAAGGGATGGGATAAACCAGTCCGTTAGATCGAAATTACAAATGAAATTCATCAAGAAATTCGTCGATTTCGAAAAATTCTAAATTATGGTGAGAACGCTGGGATGAGAACGTTATTTTTGCCATATTATAAACTCACAATTAATTCTCCTATTCCTGAGGTTTTTGATTTTTTTTGTCTCGAATGTTAATTATTCTCAATGTATTTTTATTTAGATGAGGGAAACTTTCCCAATATATTTTTATTTAGATGAGGGAAACTGGTTTGTGGATATCCACAAATCACATCACCCCCATTTTGAAATTTTTTGGTGAAAACGCAGGGATCAAAGTTCAATATTCTGATATTATATGGCTTTTGTCCGGAAATGTTCTCCGGAAGTGATCCAGTTATTTCATGAACTTCCATCAATATTACACTAAATGGATGGGATAAACCAGTTCGTGAGACAGATTGAAATTATAAATTAAATTTATTAATGAATTCCTTAAGTGCTTTCGACGAATTCTAAATTATGGTGAGAACGCTAGGATGGAGAACGTGATTTCTCGCCATATTATGAACTCACAATTATTTCTCTTATTCCTGAGATTTTTGCTTTTTTTTTGTCTCGAATGTTGATTATTCTTAATATAGTTTCATTCAGATGGGGGAAACTGGTTTGTGGATACCCACAAATCACACTACCTCATTTTGATATATTTTGGTAAGAACGCCAGGATCAAAATTTAATATTTTGATATTGTATGGTGTTTGTCCGGAAGTCATCCAGTTTTTTTATGAACGCTAGGATGAGAACTTGATTTTTCGCCATATTATAAACTCACAATTAACTCTCCTATTCCTGAGGGTTTTGAATTTTTTTTGTCTCGAATGTTAATTATTCTCAATATTTTTTCATTTAGATGAGGCAAACTGGTTTGTGCATATCCACAAATCACACTACCCCATTTCGATATTTTTTGGTGAGAACGTAAGGATCAAAATTTGATATTTCGGTATTATATGGTTTTTGTCCGTAAGTGTTTTCCGAAAGTCTTCCAGTTATTCCATGAACTCCTATCAGTGTAACGCTCAATGAACGAGGTGAACCAGTTAGGCAGATGCATTGAAATTATGTATGGGATCACGAATACAATTATTCCCAACATATTTCCATTCGGATGAGGGAAACTGGTTCGTGGATATTGAGAAATTACTCCATCCCAAGGATGATATTTGCTGGTGAGAACGCAGTCATGAAAATGTAATTTTCCGCCATTTTAGGGCTCACGTCTGGAAATATCTTCCGGAAAACATCCAGTTATTTTATGAACTCATTTCAATGTCATGAACCATTTCATTATTGTTTTCCATAACGATGTTAAGTGTAATTTGCGTGAGAACAAAATCATGAGGCAATATCAATTGATCCCACTCACAAATGAATAAGCAATTTATGGAGAGTTCAGAAAAATCCATACACTGGGAGTAGTTGTTCATTTTGCATTTCTATATACAATGCGGTCCATAGGTATGGAATAAATTCATTTTTAGCGTTATTATGTATTTGATTGAAAAAACCTGAAACAGGTCGATTTCTATTGTCAATTTGACAATTAACAATATGCGCCCCCTCTGAATTATGAGCACCCCCTCAAAAAAATTAAATAGGAAGGGGGGTCGTGTTGAACCTTGTTCGAAAAAGATTTTCATTTCCTGTTCAGCAATATTAAGTTTTTCAAATTTGGTGCAATCATAAAAATTCGTTTTGAAAAAGTAAAATTTTGATACTTTACGTAGAATGAAGGAAATAATGTCACATAATGTTTAGGAAGTATTTTTCAATTTATTTTACGATCAAATTGAATGTTCATAATGACCACCATTCTTTTCTTGACAATAAGCAAGTCGATCTTGTAATTATCGTACAACATTCTGTAGGACCTCAGGGGTTATGTTGTTGATTTCTTCCGTTATCCTAACTTTTAAATCTGCAATATTGTCTGGTCTATTGAAATATACTTTCGATTTTAAATAACCCCATGAGAAATAATCAGGTATTTTCTTATCTGTTTTGCTAAACGTCAGGAAAAAGTCGTTCAAGACACCAAAAAATTATTCACAAAACCCACATACATAATGTAATGTCAATCTAGTTGCTGATACACGTCATTGTATTGAAAAATATTCGTGTGTGTATTTGATTCAACTATGGCTCATTTATTTACTCAAACAATATACATTTTGATTACGAGTGGATGCGGTAATAAAACAAGAACTCAAAAGGAAGTTTGTGAAATGTTTAATAATAAATACCCTGGTCAACACGTCTCAGAGTCTACAGTTAGCAAAATAGAAACAAAATTTCGTGAAACTGGACATGTAAAAACTATTCAAAAACCAGGTCGAAATGTTGAATTCGATGAGGAAAAGAAGTTAGTTGTACTGTTAGCGATTGAGGAAAATCCGCATATGACAAGTAGACAATTCGCTGCCTTTTGGCTGAAAGAATGTTCTGATATGTAATTCAAAATTCTCCCCCAATTGGTAGGTTTCATGAAGCAATTGCTGAGTAATTTCCCTTCGTCATCTTTCATGATCTGGAGATCCAGAAACGGCAGTTTGTATCCTTTTTTCTATTTCTAATTGGATATTTGGGTTGAAAATATTTAATACTCCATCAGATTTGTCAGCTGGAATATCAAGAATGCAATCATCAACATTATATTTAATGAAACTTATACCAAAAGGTAATCCCGATGTTATTTTTGTAATTGTATATTGAATATTCAGTTCACGTTAGAAATCGAAAAAGAAAACAAACTGCCGTTTCTGGATCTCTAGATCATAAGAGATAACAATGGGAAATTACTCAGCCATTGGTTCATGAAACCTACCAATTCGGGGAGAATTTTGAATTACTTATCAGAACACTCTTTCAGCCAAAAGGTTAATACAGCCTCTAACCTGATTTCAAGGGTACCTACTCTTAGCGATAATTGTTTCCATTCGGAAAATTTAGTTAAGGCGAAGAACTTGTTGGAAAACAACAACTTCACCACGAAATTAATTATTAATATCATTAATAAACGTCAAAGAACAGATAGGCAGAATATGCTTCCGAAAGAAACGTGTTACTATTTTGAATTCCCATATCTACATGGACTCGTATAAAATTAAAAAATGTTTATCAACTGATCCTCACAAGATGGTTCTTACAATTTGAAAACTACAGGAAAATTCACGCAGTTAAGAGATGAGATAACAGCTAAATCAGATTCATGTGTAATATCCCCTTTGTGGGAAATGTTATATAGCGCAAACTAAACAATACCTAAAAACCAGAATATATCAACACAAATATGACTGCTATGAGAAGAATAGAAATAAAAGAGAAAAAACAACACTTTCTGCACATCATTTTGAATTGTCATGCAATTTTGATTTCGATTCATTAAACATTTGGGAAAAAAAGAAGACTTACTCATAGATATTGTTGGGAGAAATGATTCAAATCTCCATGATAATTACGTAAACCAAAGTTATACACAAAACCTGACAAAAATATGCACCCATATTCTAAGGTTAAAAAAAAACAGATTTTTGAATAATGATACACAAACGATTTGTTTTGTTTTTTTCGTTTCTTTATGGGAGCATCAGTTGCATATTGAACATACATGGTTGTGTGTTGTTTCATTTTAACGTGTCTGTGCTTTTCTTCAATGTCCCCCCCCTTTTATTTTTTGAAAGGGTCAACTCAAAAAATTGAAACTTGGGATAATGGAATTGATGCATGAATACTATATTTTGGAGTAAAATTGACAGATGAAACTCTCAAGATGGCCACCTGGGAAAAAAAATTAAATTGAAAGGGGGGGTCTTGTGACATAATCTTTCGCAGCTCCTGACGAATACTTCACAACCCTAGAATATAAAGTCAATATCTTCACCTACTACAAAATGGCGGAACATTTAATAATTACCTGCATACAAATACATTAATATCGATACATCTAGAAATATTTGTTTTTCTCTGCCATATGGCAATCTCAACAACCCGATAACGTTAGATAGGTTATTTTTTATTTAAACAAAAAATGACAAGAAATATCAGTACGAAAGGAACATCATTGTTCAGTTAAAATATTCTCATTTAGTTTTCGGTTTTACTAGTAAATAGGTACCACGTGAACTATCTCTAAAATAGTCGATTCTCGTGCATTGGAAGAAAAATCGGAGCGATTTTTACTTACGGTGCGACGCGTAACTTTCACGAAACCGAAAGAATTTTTAATGATCGTTTCCCGAATCGTCCTATCTGTAGAAAATATTGAAGGGAACTTGTAACCAAATTTACAACTACCGGTAGTGTACAGAACAAAAAGCCCTCAGGTCCTCCGTCCATTCCGGAAGAACAGCAAGTTCAAATGATTGGTGGGATGATAGTAAGAAGAGGAATTAGTATCATCCATACAAAATCAAAATGGTACACCAGTTAACTGAAAATGACCCTGATCGAAGAACGAAATTCTGCGGAATTATGATGGCAACCATTGCACGGCATCCTACCTATCTCCACCATATTTGTATCAGTGACGAATCTACATTTTATCTCAACAGCAAGGTTCACAGACAAAATTGCCGTTATTGGAGTGACCCAACCCTCACATTTTCCAGGAAACTCGTACTCAAAACCCAGAAAAAATTAACGTCTGGGTAGGAATATCGGGAAACCATATTGTAGGACCTCTATTCATTGAACAAAATTTGACAGTAGACCTGTATTTGAATATGCTGGAAAATACTGTTGACCCTCTAATCACCGAAATCGTCGAAGCGAATCCTAATGAATTTGATATGGATATTGTATTCCAACGAAATGGAGCACCACCACATTACTACGGACAAGTAAGAAACTATTTGGATAATACTTTCCCCGGTCGTTGGATTGGCCGTCGAGGTCCTACGGAATGGCCAGCCCGCTCTCCAGATTCTATACCTGTAGACTTTTTTTTATGGGGCCATTTGAAGCAAAAGCTGTACGAAACTGAACCTATTTCAATATTGGATATACGGCAGAGAATAATAAATATTTGTAGAAATATCGACGTTACTGTGTTCGAAAATGTTCGGCGTGAAATATCGGATAGGCTGTTCTCATGTTAAGCAGTTCAAGGCAATCATTTCGAGAATCTTCTGAACTGAACTCAGCTTCTTTTCTCAAATTATGAAGTTAATCGTCGATGTATTCAGGCAATTATTAAATGTTTCGCCATTTTGTAGTAGGTGAAGATATTGACTTTATATTCTAGGGTTGTTAAGTATTCATCAGGAGCTTCAAAAAGATGTGTCACAAGATCCCCCTTTCAATTTATTTTTTTTCCCAGATGGCGCCCATTCGCCATCTTGAAAGTTTCATTTGTCAATTTTACTCCAAAATATATTCATGCATCAATTTCATTATCCCAAGTTTCAATTTTTTGAGTTGATCCGTTCATGAAATAAAAGGGAGGGGGGACATTAAAGAAAAGCACTGTATACAATTTTAAATTTTTTATGTGTAATTTGTGCCAATGTGTTTTTATCGACCAGAGTTTGTAACGAATACTCAACAGTTTTGTAGTAGGAAAAACTTAGTTTTGAAGGTGGGTCATAGATATGTTCTTTGTTTCAATCTATACCTAAATATTGTCATACCAGATTTGAAAAAGGAATAAATTAATTCCGAAACGTCTGCGATAAAAATAAGTTTAACTCCCTGGTCCTAATTCCCGTTAAATCTAACTATACTCAATTCTCGGGATGATTAATCATTTGTCATTTTTGTTGTGCGGGCCATTATGGGCATCTTCATCCCGGTACATTCCCCAAAAAGAGAAACCTTCCTGACCCACCCCTCTATTTTCCAGTCGGTGGCTCCCTCTCGGGCCGGCAGCAGGATGCAGCAGTACGACGACCACGACGCTCCCCACGAACAAGAAGAACCCGGCGTCGGTGCCGGCGACCGTTCTGAAGATGGCGCCACGAACGGCAACCACCACGACGAAGAAGACGAGGACGAAGACGTCGTGCCCGTCGCGACGCCACGTGACAAGACGGTTGCAGCAGCCAACGGCGTCAGTGCGAATCGGGACGCTGGCGGCGGTAACGGCGTCCAGGTGCAACGCGGGAATCACAGACGCGCAGAGCCGGACACCGAAGACGAAGAGGAACAGGAGGGGAATAACACCAACGGTAAGTGGGGGTGGGAATATAGAGGATTTCGGTTGGGTTCCTGTTTCGGAACCCAGTTGCTCGATTATTCAGTTCGATTTTTTTTAACAAAATTCGGATTGGTTATGCCTCCAAGAATGGCCGCTCGTTAATGTCCATTTATTCATTTCTGGATCATTTTGATTAGTTCATCCAACATTAGGATTTTGCCAAAACAGATTTTATGCAGGAGTAGGGAAGAGATTAATGTATTTTTTTATATATAATATGAACAGGTTATTCATGAAATCAGATGTGGAATCGTAAAAATAACGCCATTATTATCGCTGATTTTCCAGTTTTCAGAAAAATCATTCTATTAAATATGCACCTGAGTAGTAGTAGTAATTTATTGAAATAGATAAATCTAATTTACAAACAAACAGTCACATAATCATTAAAGATACGGATAATCCAATAATTCCAAAATAAAATAAAAATAGTAATAAAATATTAAACAGTAATACATCACAAATCTTGTTCCAAAAAGCCAATAGACTTTTTTTGAAACTTACAACAGTATTGGACTCTTTCAAGAGTATGGGGAGTTTATTGAATTCATTCAAACCTTTGAAAAATAAGTTATTCATGCATCGTCTCGAACTAGTTCTATTAATGTGGAAGTCATTATTTTGCCTAGTGTTATAATGATGAATATCTCCATTCAAAATCACAAAATCATTAAAATAAGTTGGTTGAAAACCTTCAACAATTTTAAAAATGAAAATCATTGTTGAAAAACAACCACTGAAGTGAATTTAACATATACGAAATTGAAGTATAGCGACTACATTTGAGAATCATACGCATTTCACGATTTTGAAGTTTCTGTAATTGAGACACTTTATTTTTATTGAAAATGAAAACAGTAGGGGAGCACAATAATTGAATTTTTATTTTCCGATCAATGTAGTTCTGTAAATTGAAAAAAGGTGGAGAAGTAGAATTGGCTGGACTCATTTTCAACTAACATGTGAGAATAAGCACAAGAAGAAGAATTTTCATGGAATTGAAAAAAAAAACTTTTTTCCTGAGATTATTATTCTCTCCAGTTCTAAAGTTTTTTCTGGAATTTTGTTAGTTTGATTTCCTAATTGATTAAACAGGAAATCGACACCAGATGTATGTTCAGGATTTTCATAATCCTTGACCCCCAAAATCCTATTTCAAAGACATATACCAAATTTAATTATATTCCGACCATAATTACATGCCATCTGGATCCGTAGAATAATGAATAATAGTTTGAAAACTAAAAAACACGCTTCAATAAAAAACTAAACTAAAAAGTAAAAAATAATTTTAAATGAGTTTGAAATAAGAATACAATAATTAACAACAAATTTATTTCATCGTAAAAAAGCGTGGGGTGCTTGATGTCAATCGTTGTTAATATTTCATGGACAGATATTGGTAAAAGTGGAATCATTATGAAAATTTCTTTAAAAACTCGCCACGCTTTTTTACGGTGTAATAAATTTGTTGTTAATCACTGTATTCTTATTTCAAACTAATTTAAAATTATTTTCTACTTTTTAGTTTAGTTTTCTATTGAAGCGTGTTTTTTAGTTTTAAAACTATTATTTATTTTCAACTTTTTAGTTTTGTTTCCTAACAAAGCGTGTTTTTTAGTTTTTCAAACTATTATTATTATTATTTGTTTTTTTTAACTATTATCCTCCAATTTTGAATAGAATCGGACCATAATCACAAAACTCGTCCGCCATTTTGGAGCCGCCATCTTGAATCCTTCAATTATGACAAAATAACCATAATCTCCGACCCCAAAAACCCCCACATACCAATTTTGAATAGAATTGGACCATAATCACAAAACTCATCCGCCATTTTGGAGCCGCCATCTGGAATTTTCCAATTTTTACAGAATAATCAAAATATTGCACCCCAATAACCCCCACATACACATTTTGAATAGAATTGGACCATAATCACAGAACTCGTCTACCATTTTGGAACCGCCATCTTGAATTCTTCAGTTTTGACAAAAGAATAATAATCTCTGATCACGAAAACCCTGAGATACCAATTTTGAAGCGAATCGGACCATAATCACAAAACTCGTCCGCCATATTAAAGCCGCCATTTTGTTTTTTTTTCAAACAAAAATTTCTTAATACATTGTCACCGGAATTATGTACACCTGCCAAATTTCAAATCATTCGTATGTCTAGAAGTGGGTCAAAATTGCGCCCAAAGGAGTCGGTTACAAACGAACAAACATACAAATGAAGCTAATATAAAGCGTGTTTAAAAAAAATCATGATCCTCGAACTCGGAAACCCCAGATACATATTGGATTGTCCATTCTATATTATTGGATTTCACCAAAAAAAAATAGTTATCTACGGCCATTAATATTGCCAATTTGGAGACACCACATTGAATAGTTCGAATTTTGACAATTTCACGCCCTTACCATATATTTCAGCCGTCCAACATTGAGTTTTTTAGATATTTTTATTTTCATTTTACACCGAAATCATTTCATACAATGTGCGCAAAATGTTTGTTATTTTTTTTTTGTATTCTACGTACAAAAATAACTTTTTTTGACTCGATGTAGAGTTCTTCTGGTTTATTGTAGAGTCCTTCTAGTATATTCGTAAACTGAGTCAGGTTCGATTTTCCAGAGGAAAAAATGTTTAATTATTTTAAGTACCGATGATCATTGCTTTTTTGGAATATATAATAACATTGTTTTCATAAGTGTTTTGAGAGTGCTTCCTCTACATGATTTATTAGCACTTGGTTGGAAAAACTCAACAAAATAAAAACGATAAAAAAAATTAAGACAAGCTTTTATACAAATAGACTGAAAGCGAAACAATAATTTCTTTGATTGTTTGACGTAGGTTATTCTGTGAGTAACAGATTCGAAAGCTTGCCGCGAATATAAAATAGGTATTCTTGCACGGCAAGCTTTTGAATCTGCTACTCACAGAATAACCTGCGGCAAACAATTAAATACATTATTTTTTCCTATCTAATGCATTTGTATGAAATATTGTCTAAATTTTTATTTTTAATCATTTTTATTCAATTATTTTTATTTGTTCATGAAATCCGTCAAAAATTCTGACAAAAATTGATGATCTCCGACCCCAAAAAAACCCACATAGCAATTTTGAATGGAATCGGGCCATAATAACATAACACCGGGCCATATTGGAACCGCCATCTTGAATTCTTGAATTTGACAAAAATATCATGATATAAATCAATCAATCAATCAAAAATATACTTTTTCTAAGACAACCTCGATAAATGTTCATTTTATAACCGTAACTTCAATCATAAACAAGCACATTTCGTACAGAATTTCAATTTTGCATCGGTTGCTAGGCAAGTTGCTAAGCAACAAATGCGAAATGGAATATTTCGTATTAGGTCTAGGTTCACTCTAAAATCACGACGACTACGGCTTGTCAAATTATGACGTCTAGCGACAAATTGATGAAATGTCAGCAGATCGTTTCTGTCAAAGTTTTAGTAGGTAACGAGTAATTTCATAGTTGTTTTCTATAAAAACTATTGATTAAAATGGAAACTGATAGTGATATTGACTTAGATTTGACACCTCCGAACATAATAGAAGCAGCGAAGGTAACAACACTGAATTTATTACCGGAAACGTCGAAGAGTATGTATCAACCGCTTATAACCTTTTTTGGAATGGAAGGTAGATCAAAAGACAAAATCGTTTTCCGAGAACGTTTTAATGGCTTATTTTGGCGACTTAGCCAAAAAATTTAAAAGTTCCACTTTGTGGTCACACTTCTCAATGCTGAGAACGACTCTTAGTATCTATAATGATATAGATATTGCCAAATATTTGAAACTGAAAGCATTCCTCAAGCGGCAGTCTAACGGCTACAAACCCAAAAAGTCAAAGATTTTTTCAGCAAATGACTTCGATAATTTCATTGAACAGGCTCCAGATGAAATATATTTGGCAACAAAAGTAAGTTTTGTATTTCCATTTGATGAAAAATATGTTTAAGTAAACTAATTTACATTGTAGGTTGCATTAGTTATGGGAGTAATGGGTGCATGTAGAAGACATGAATTACATCAAATGAAAATTACTCATTTCAATGATCTTGGTTCAGCTGTTTTAGTAACAATACCAGACAGTAAAACCAAAATAGTACGAGATTTTACTGTAACTGGCAAATTCTACGAAATTTATGAAAAATACGCAAATCTTCGCCCTTATAATGCTTAGGGTCTATGGTTTTTCATTAATTATCAAAAAGGAAAGTGTACCATTCAGAGAATAGATCTGAATAAGTTTGGAGCTATGGGAAAAGACATTGCCAAGTATTTTAAATTGCCAAATTACGAATTATATACTGGGTACTGCTCTCGCCGATCCTCCGCAACAATTCTTGTTGATGCTGGAGGTGACATAACCACGTTAAAACGCCACGATGGCTGGAAATCTACTACAGTCGCTGAAGGATATATTGATGAATCGAAGAAAAGTAAGCTTGACATAGCAAATAAAATTGCAAATGCAATACAAAACATACCATCAGGCATACCAACGAATTTAGAAATGGAAAATCGCGAAAAGCCGTCTACTTCAACGTCGACAAATTATCGATTTCGAAAAGAATTAAGTATTCAGCAATCAAGTTCTCCAAATATGATATTCAATAATTGCACATTCAACTTCAATTAGATATAAACATACATTTATAGGCTTCCATTTCTGTGTACCTATTAGAAATAGCAATAAAGAAAATATTTACATATTTCTTCAATTTATATTTTAATTCTGATAGAAAACTCATTAGCGGCGAATTCGGAGTAATGAAATATCATCAGTTTATTTCTTTCAAAGTTTTTGCAATGTATGCATGTATTAAACGTGAACGATATGTTGTCATAGAAAAAGTATAGTGTGCAACTCGCAACAAAATGGCCATTTTGCACTCGTATGAATTGCAGCACTTGCCTTCGGCTCGTGCTGCAAATTTCATACTCGTGCAAAATGGGCATCATTTTGTGCTCATTGCATAATATACTATTATTGTCGAATATTTCACCTTATTGACACAGTATGCAATAGTAAATATATACGGTCACAAGTGTAAATAGTATGAAGGAAAAAGTTAAAACAATGGAGGATTATTACCTAGATGGAATTTCAAAACAGAATTGACAACTGTTTGGAGTTATAACACCAAACTGAAGTTTTTGAATGTCATAATTTCTTCAATTTATATTAGATGCACATGGTTTACAAAATAAAATAAATAAATTTAGTACGACAGTGTAACTCAAAAGCATGAGTTCAGAAATAAGATAACCCCATTAATCACGTTGTCAAGAGTCCGCATAAATTATCAAAGTGTAACATATTTAAGTTTAAAAATTCAATATTTACACACACACATATATATATATATATATATATATATATATATATATATATATATATATATATATATATATATATATATATATATATATATATATATATATATATATATATATATATATATATATATATATATCAGTGTTCACACAATATTTAAATACGCGAATCGCATTGTCAATAATCATTAAAAAATACAATAAACTATGAAAAAAATATAGCATACAAACCCTAAAATTCAAATTGGAGTATCATTATTCATATGAATTCCAATTCTTTAAATAAAATGAAAGTTAAGTGTACATATATTTAAATATATGATACCGGATACAGAACACTTGAGACAATTAAATGGCTAGAGTACGGCATTGTAATACTCCTGCTGCAGGTTGTAGTAAGCCTTCTGAAAATGTGCTTCTTTAACTTTTTTTTTGGAACTTTTATAGGCATGGTTCATTCCTGAAGGCTGCTGGTAGATGATTATTCAGTTTTTTGCTCTCATATATGATTGAATTTCTGGTTAGGCTAGATTTTGGTATAGGTAAGCGACTAGAACCTTCGTTTCCTGTCTCATATTTTCCCATTTCAGTTAGATTCAAAGAACTGGCGTATTTCTTGTGTATCAGGTATACAGTTTCCAGTAGGTAAAGACAAAATAGAGTTAAAAATTTTTGATTAATGAATAGTGGTTTGCAGTGGTCTCGGACCTGAGCTTACACATATTGAATTGCTCTTTTCTGTAATATAAATACTAACAAAAAATTCATAATCTTCGAACCCGAAAACCCCCACATACCAATTTGGTATGGAATCGAACCATAATTGAAAAACTCGTCAGCCATCTTGGAGCGGCCATCTTGAATTTGTGGATTTTGAATGTAAGTTCATAATTTCCGACCCCAAAAACCCCACATACCAATTTTGAATAGAATCGGTCCATTATCACAAAACTTGTCCACCATCTTGGAGCTGCCATCTCGAATTTATGAATTTTGACAATAAATTCATAATCTCCGACCCCGAAAACCTCCACATTCCAATTTCAAATTTTTTTTTTTTTTTATTTCTGGTTCCCACGAAAAGGGATATCCTGTAATGTTCAGAGAACATCGTGGGAACCTAGGGAAAGAAGGTAGGAGTTGGTGTTCTTCTTAAATTTCTGAAGGTTGTATGCCTCGGGGAACACCTCCCTAGGCAATGAGTTCCAAAGCCTCGCTGTTCGTTGGATGAACGAGTCTTTGGAAAGTGATGTTCTGCAGGTCTCCAAAGTGACCACGAAGGGGTGTGATGACTGAACTTGACGGGTTAATCTCGAAGAGACTGCCAAAGCAGGAACGATTGTTGATATTTCAGAAGAGCATCGCCCATGAAAATATCTATAAAATAGAGACAAATCGCCAACTTTTCTACGGTGTTCCAGACAAGTGAGCGAGTTTGTAAGCGAGGCATCACCGACGAGACGAATTGCCCTTTTTTGGACAGAATCCAATAGCCTCAGGATATGTTTAGGTGCCGCACTCCAAATATGGGAACAGTATTCCAGGACAGGTCGGATCTGTGCCTTATAGATCATAAGCAGTTGACTGGGGGTGAAATAGCTCTTGGCACGAAACAGAAAACCAAGTTTTGGGATGCATTTTGGCAATGGACCTCACGTGATTTTCCCAGGAAAGGTTATTGCTGATAGTAATACCAAGCATCGATATGGATGGCTTCAGTGGTATGGTTACTCCTGACGAAGTTATGTTAGGCACAGTGAGATCGGCTTTTCTAGAGAAAAGACATGCTTGTGTTTTGTTTGCATTGAATTCTACCAAGTTATTAGATCCCCATTCGAGAATTGTTGCTAAGTCCATATTTATATTATTAACATTTCTTCCTCGTTCATTTCTGGTTTCACGGGCTGATATAGAGGCCCTGGAAGAGAAAGCGGTATGGAGGGTACTATCATCGGCAAAGCTGTGTAGTGGACATGAAGTTTCTTTCACCAGGTCGTTGATGTGAAGTAGAAATAGTGTTGGTGCGAGAATGGATCCTTGCGGAACACCAGCATTTATGAGTAGAGTGTCAGATGAAACTCCATCGACCACTACATGGAGACCTGTTTGAGAGAAAACTAGCAAGCAGAGAACACAGCTGAGGGGGCAAGCCATAAGACGGAAGCTTGGCGAGGAGTCCCTGGTGCCAAACTCGATCGAACGCCTTGGAGATATCTAATGCCACAGCTAAAGTTCCTCCATACTTTTCAATATATAGCTGCCATATATGTGAGACGTAAGCGAGCAGGTCACCAGTTGATCTCTGATGGCGGAAGCCATATTGCCTATCGTTGACAATTCCTGAGTCTTCCAGATATTTCATGAGCTCGATGTTGATGGCTTTTTCCATGACCTTTGAAATAATAGATAACAGTGCGATAGGTCTGTAGTTGCTAGGTAGGGCCTTTTTGCCTTTTTTAGGGACTGGCTGTACTCTTGCAATTTTCCAATTGGACGGAAATACCCCCAAATTGTAAGAGTGGTTGAACAACTTGCAAAGAACAGGTGTTAGTTCGGGGGCACATTTCTTGAGAACAATCGGCGGGATTCCGTCAGATCCACAGGCTTTGTTGGTGTTGAGACCCAGTAAAATCTTTCTGATAGTACGTTGGCGAAAGGTGATCTCGGGCATGTGACTGTCAATAGGTGTAATGTTCGGGGGTTGTTTTCCCGATGAATCCAGAGTGGAATTTCCAGCAAATAGGTGCGCAAAGATATTGGCTTTTCCTGGGCAGTCGTTGCTAGTGTTCCATCTTCTTTGGTTAGGGGAGGAAATGAGCTGGAAGTGAAGTTTCTTCCCACAGCTTTGGCGAAAGACCAAAATGAACGGGATCCGTTAGGACATTCAGCAAGTTTTGATCTTATTTTGGCTTTGTGGGCATCTTTTGAGCATTCTATTGTCTCTTTACATATGCCTCTAGCCTCGACATATGCTGCTCTGGTCTCAGGGCCCGGATTTTTTAGCCATCGATGGTATGCTGCCTGTTTGGAAGCCACAGCTCTAGAGCAGTTTCTGTTAAACCAGTTCTTATCGGATGATGTTCTTCTTTCGGTATTCGGTATGTAAGTTTGCATCCCCAACATGATGATTTCAGAAATAGAGAAATAGAATCGGATCCTAATCACAGATATCGTCGGCCATCTTGGAGCCGCCAATTTTGTTTTTTTCTCCAACAAAAATTTCATAATGCACTGTCACGGGAACTATGAACACCTGCCAAATTTCACGTTAATCGGGCAACTAGAAATGGGTCATATTTAACTTGCAAAATTTGATTACAGACAGACAGATACTGGGACAGGTGAAACTAAATGAAAGCTTGTGAAATCATGTAGTGGAGTGACTTTTGTTTGCTTTTATATTGATTTTTATCAAGTGTCAACCCCGTCAATTCGACATTTTCACTATATTTTCCCTAATTTTTTATTTCATAAAAAATGTAGTATCATCAGAACATCCTGGAATTATTTTTTCAACTGAAATTTTGTGCCTAAAATTGCTCGTAGGCACACGAAAGACATCTGAAATGTTCTGTATTCGAAGAAATGGGCATAAGTGTTGGCCTGGTTTTTACTGTATTTGTATTTTTTGTATTCCTCAATAGGTGGCTACTGGAGATCAGGGGTGGCCTCAAGGCCAAGTACACCTCCTATGGCAGATAATGCCAGCGACGCATCTTCCATGTTACCTCCTGCGAGGCCGAAGAGTCGTCACGAAATGGCTACCAGCCGATACAGCAATCTGTCATATTGGAAAGCCAGGAGGGTGATCTTCTATAAGAATGGAGACCCATTCTTTCCCGGTGTTGAATTCAGGTAAGAATGAAAAAAAATATATCGGAAATATGAAGGGAAAACGAATTGGTCAACAGAATGCGTTTCTTATTATAACATTTTGTTAACTCAACTTACTTAAATTACATCGATCTCTCAGTGAGACCAAACGAAGTATAAATCTGAGGGGAGGTGACAGTATGATGCTTCATGTCTTCTTCGGCGTTATCGCTAGTGAACAGAAGAGGTGGTGGTGAACGAGCGAATGCCTATTGTCAACCTGAGAACTATCATCCACTAGAACGTCAAACTGTGAAACTCAACAGAACTATGAAAGTAATACTTCGGAATGATACGAAGAAGGGTTTAGTGGAGTAATTCAATTTTGCCAGAAATGAAAGCGATGTACTGATAACGTAATCAAATTAAATTCACTAAAACTAACATTGGATAAGAATCAAAGACTGGAACATTGGATTAGATTTTGTTGTTTGGGATTTATGGGCTAGAAGCATCTTCACGATCTTTTCAGATCTATTGTGTACGCCCTCATGTTCCTCTTCTATTCCCGTCTTCATAAATAGACTACACAGGTTAGACTGGGTTTTCCAATGTATTTGGGGGTTATGGTTTTCCCTTCCCCAACGTTGTGAACCTCAGTTTTGACAGGCTTGGACCCCTGCAACTTCTTTGGTTTTTGAGCCGTCTGTATATTCAGTAATATATTTTGAATAATGCGTTTAATCTTCTAAATGTGATAGCTTCTGGGAAAGGAGAATTGCATACTGAGCCTACTATTAATAATAATGGTGTCAAGTAGTATCGGACATAGTTATGATGAAAATAATTAATTTTATTTTCTGATGATATTTGATTTTGATGATTTTCATCATTATGAAGTTATGAAAATATGAGCAATGTTTACGATTTTAAATTGTACGTTGTTTCGTTCTGTGATACTGCAATATGGCAATAGATTTCATAAATTAATTTATTTCCCAGAAAAAAAGTTTTCTCACAATATTCATTGAAACTATTCTGGATATAATATTGAAACTAATTTTCGATGAAAAGTGGAATGGATTGGAATGAAACACCAATTATAATGATATATTAAATTATTTTGAGATCTTAATTCGTTTTCGATTCAACAATGGATACGACTCACCTCTGTAGGTTATATGGGATGATTTCTATTAGAATTATTTCCTGTATTCCAGATTCAAACCAGGGAGAGATATAGTCAGTCTTGAGTCTCTCCTGGACAAACTTTCCCTGCGAATGGATCTTCCACGAGGAGCCAGGTATATCTTCTCAATGGATGGAGATAGGAAATACAGGCTAGACGAATTAGAAGACAGTGCTTCCTACGTTGTGTCTTCATACAAAGCTTTCAAGGTAAGAAATTAAATGAAAAATTTGATGTATGTAGTGAATTTAAAAGAAATCAGGGTACCTATATAAAATGAGGATAATTTACTCTTGAAGTGTTTTCAAATATTCGTTTGCCACCCAATGAAACACCTCAAATAATGCTCAATTCACAACGGTATTTTCGAAAAATTTGTAGATTTTCGGGCAAATATAAGATTACTGGAATTCTATGGTTTTTTGACTAACACTGTGATTATACTGGTTTTATCTTGTCGGGTTCATTGCCAACTGAATAACAAAAAAAATGTGTTTTATCATTGGTATACACGTTATCAATCATTGATGTTGAATAAAAAAAGTATTCAGTATTATAAAGACATTTAGAAAATTTGCAAAGCAACGTTTATGTTTCTCATTTAAGTCATCTGAACCCAAGGAAGACTCGCATTTAAAAAAGCCCCGAATAAATACAGTGTAGTAGCATATTCACAGCTGCAGGCGTCATATCAATGAGCAGGAGATATGGCGATAGATATGCCGTCTTTTGGCGGGAACGTTAAGATGGCTGTCCCGAGTTCATTGATGTTGAGCTCGTTAAAGATCCTGATTGGAAACACCAGAGTAATCGGAAAATTTTCCGATTGGAAGGAATGTGCTTACTGGCATAAAGGAATAGAAAAAGTATATTCAAAGAATGGTGAAAGATTTGAAGGGAGAAGAAGTGATTCTCATCAATGATGTATATTATGTAGTTACAATTTTACGCAAAGTTTCTTCAAACTGTAAATGACAAATTGAAAATTATCTCACTATATTTTTGAATCCAGAATAAGTATTGAGGTAAGTTAGTTAGTGGGGTTATGTTATTCTCCAGAGGCATATTTCTAAAGAGTTTGGAATAGCCTTCATTCATGATTCCTGAGAAATAAAGTATATTTCAACTTTCGATGAGTGAATAATTAATGTTTGAAGGTTGTTGTTGTTGTTGAATAATTAATGATTTGAATGAGGGGTTATAACTTCTCTATATCACATTATATTGGTCGACAATTCATTTGAACCCTCCTAATGAGGAGTGTCATCCTTGGTGTCACCTGATTTTATCCACCGTATTTCACAGACATGATTGGCCGACTTCGATGATAACACAAGCTAATCAATCGTTGCTATGACGTGTGTCACTTATTTTAACCACTCCCAATAGATAAAAACACCTTAGCAACCAATAGTAAATCATAAACAAAACAGGTTGAATCGTAATAATAGAATATTTGGTTCAAAACAGAAATTAACTTTCATTGGTGAGACGATTAACCATAGACAAATTATTTTGGAAGCAGTGAATGAAACGTGAAACATAAGACACAATCGATGAAGTATACAGTGTGTCAAATTCAAATGTGGACAGAGGAAATATTTCAGCATTTTTTTCTGTATGAATCACTTTTATTTTTTATTCAAATGCAATATACAATTTGAGTGTTACAAAAATTGTTTTCTATATAATTTCACTTCAGAAAAAACAAGTGACTCACCTAAGCAATCGGTATGCTTGTGATGTGCCATCACCTGTTTTCCGAGTGGATTTGAGTTAAGTGACGGAAGACAAAAGAAATGAGAAGCAAATGATTTACAAATAACAATAACGATAAGATGACCATAATTGAGTTGAGTGGGAGAGAAAAAAAAAGAGAGAGTGCGAAAAAAGAGAGAGAGATGGACCTCGTGCTTAATAAAATTATTTCTTTTTATACCAGGCAACTGAGGAAATAGAATGATAGTCTATTTTTGTTTATATTTTTAAAAAATGTCTGGTATATTTCTGTTCTGGAATATGAACTTCTTAATTAAGTCTGAGAACATCGACAAACGATCAATAGTGTTTATGTCGTATGACAAACAATTGTACAGTTTTGGTCCATAGAAAAAAATTATTCATTGTGTATGGGGTTTTCTATAAATTGTGTCTTACCAAAATTGACTCATTTTCAACAAATCTAGTGTGTTTGGATTCGTGGGTAATATATTTTTCTTCATTATAGAACATCCAATTGAGACACTGGTAGAAATGAAGGCTTCTTACATCCAAAATGTGTATTTCCTTATAAAGTTGGTCGGTGGGATAGACCTTGTTTCTATATATTATTTTGAGTAATGTGTTTTGCATGGATTGAAATTTTATGATCATGTAATTTAACAAGCCTCCCCATGCTGTAATACAATATCTGACAACAGATTGAGCCAATGAGTTATATATATATATATATATATATATATATATATATATATATATATAGTGAGAGGGTAATCGTTGCTGACTAGTTAGGTGTAAGGCTTGAATATTGGGGTGTGCGGCAAAAGAAAAAGTGTACTCTTTAAAGTTTGTCCAAGCTTTCGGAATGTTTTATTTCCATCTTCAGGGATACTACAATGAAGAAATTTACAATAAGTGAAAAGTGGATAAAAAATATTTCCAACACACCAATTCCAGAAGTTTCAAAATTTCTATCCTTAGGTCTAACATTCAGTATTGCAGTATGCAAAGACATTTCCATAAAAAATATTTTATCAGATGTAGACCATATCACTTCCTTCATTATAAACTCTAGCCAAAGAAAAATCACTATAGCTCGAGCTACAAACATCATTTCAAATCGGGTACAAAAGTCTGATCACACCTAATAAACTTTCCATGAACTTTTAAAAAAATAAAAAAACTTTCTGAAAGATAATCCCAATCTGATTCGCACCCAGTCAGAACATCACTTTCCAAAGACTCGTTCATCCAACGAACAGCGAGGCTTTGGAACTCATTGCCTAGGGAGGTGTTCCCCGAGGCATACAACCTCCAGAAATTTAAGAAGAACACCAACTCCTACCTTCTTTCCCTTGGTTCCCACGATGTTCTCTGAATATTACAGGATATCCCCTTTCGTGGGAACCAGAACATTAAAAAAAAAAAAACAAAGGCAATGTCACGGTAGTCATGGAGAAACAACAATATTTTAATTTTTCAAATGACATCCTGTTAAATAACACCTCATATATAGAATTGAGAAAAGATCCTACTGTTTCCATTCAAAATAAAAGTAATGAAATTGAGTTCCTCCATAGCACGAACCAAATCAACAGTGTAACCAAAAAAAAGCTCACTAACTATAGTGGAATTTCTCCAAAATTTTACTCTCTTCCAAACGTACATAAATCAACCCTATCAGTCAGACCGATAGTATCATTGATTGGTTCTCCTACAGAACCAATCGCTTCTTTGTTGAATGATATTCTCACGAAAACATACAATTTTGACAATGTGTACTTATATATGGAAGGTTCCTTCGGAGTAACAAATCAATCCTACAACTTATCATTACCAGATAACTATGTACTAGCCAGTCTGGATAAGGGATACCACATCAGTAATGTCTATCTTGAAACTTGCCAGAGAGCAGTACACAAAAATTGGGATAGTATTAGTAATCATTGCGATATTATCGAAGAAACATTTATGAAACTGCTTACTTTTCTTTTTGAGAATACATATTTTTCCTTCAATGATACAATCTACAGACAAACCTTTGGTACCCCAATGGGAGCTTCAATTTCACCTATCCTTGCGGCATACGTAATGGATGACCTGTTGGATACAGTACTACCAGTTTTATCGTTTAAACCTTTTCATCATATGTCATTTCATCATTTTGTCATTGCCAAAGGATAGTACAGATGAGATTCTCCTTACCCTCAACAATTATGACCCATCCAGTTTACTATAGAAACCGAAAACGTCGAACAATCCGTACCATTTCTGGACACCAGATTCGTACGTTCCAATGAGAACAAAATACTGATAGATTGGTATCGGAAAGCTTGTAGTTCTGGAAGATATTTAAACTATCTGTCCTACCACAAACATTCGGTTAAAGTATATCTGGTAAAGCAAATATAAAACAAGGTTCTGAGAATTTCACGAAAAATATCTTAAAATCCTCTTAAATCTCTTTTTAGACAATTCTTACCCTCCAAGTTTAATAAAAAGTATATTGTTCAACACATTACCCATTATAGAACCACGACATAGTCATATAAATCTTAATATATCGAAAAATAACACAATGACTACTATCAATACTATCCCCAGTATTTTTACCTCCTAACCATACCTAAGAGATATTTCACCCAAACTTGCTAGACTTTTCGAAGCCATAGATAATATCAAAATAGCTAACAAAACAGTTCTCACAATTAAGTCTATATATTCCAAAGTGAAAGACAAAGTTCCAATTCTAGACAGCAGGCATATCATATATAGTACACCGTGCCAAAATTGCAACAAAGTTTATATTGGTCAAACTGCAAGATTATTAAAACAGAGATTAAAATCCCAAAAAAGTGATTGCAGGCACCATCCAGAAAGATGTGCTCTGGCAAATCATGTTAACAAATTTGACCATCATATGAACTATGATGATGTAAATATACTGATTAAAGAACCTCGCACTGCTAAGAGAACTTTTCTAGAAATGGCTTTCATATCACAGGAAAAAAATCATATGAACAAAAAAACTGATGTCAATCACCTAAGTAAAATTTATTTCTTCTTATTAGCAATGGAAAATACATAATTTTCTTCAAATCAATCTGATCTAAATAATTGTTATTAATATATCACCAAGTTGGCCCAACCTTCAGTTGGTACTAACAATAAAAGTTAATAAAATACTCTGGCCAATCATGGCAAACCATTTCATATCAGTTGGTACTACCCTCAGTTGGTACCACTTGCTGTCAAAGCATATGACAAGTTGAACAAAAATGTTCCCACACTTTATAACCTATTGTACTTTTTCAAGACACACATGTTCCTGTACTTTATATTTTAATTAGTAACGTCTGCAATAAATTTTAATGTGTTATAAGTAGTTGACAATTACAAATGTGTTTCCAACTTCAAATTCAGAACTTATATTTCACCTTACGATACATGGAGAACATTCATAAACAACATAGAAACTAATCTCAACAAAGTAAGTTCATTATTACCTTAAGGTCCGAAGGACACACTTATTGTAAATTTATTCATTGTAGTATCCCTGGAGATGGAAATAAAACATTCCGAAAGCTTGGACAAACTTTAAAGAGTACACTTTTTCTTTTGCTGCACACCCCAATATTTATGCCTTACATACATATATACATATATATATATATATATATATATATATATATATATATATATATATATATATATATATATATTACTGTCACTGTGAATGTAAACAACAAGAATCGCCCGAGAATCAAATGGATAACACCTGAAATGGGCACTGGTGGCTGGTCAGGTTGACGAGAGTCTCATCGAACATCGGGCGCGTTTAGTACTTGGATGAGTGACCACCTGGCAAGGAAGGTGCGCGTTGAAATGCTCTAACAACTGTAGCATAGTAGCATATTCGCAGGCGTCTTATCAATGAGCACGTGATAAGACGATAGATATGCCGTCCTTCGGAGGGGACGTTAAGATGGTGGTCCCGAGTTCATAGATGTTGAGCTCGTCAAAGAACCTCAGAGGCGTCGGTGTTCATCCTTAGTCGGAGAAATAGGCCGATGTTAGAGCAATTAAAAAAAAAGGATGACACTACTTCTCATTACACCAGTTCGAGTAAATTGGTGGCCAATACCATGTAATATTGAAAAGTTATAACCCCTCATTTGAATAATAATAATGGATCGGTGGATGAAATTAGCTATTTCCGACTATATCCCTCATTAATTTTGAACCAATCAAATGGCCCAAATTTCAAACAGAGAACCAATCATATCAGTTTTGTAGTTTATCTTATCGCTGTTGTATACTGGTGAAACCACCAGTAGAATCGAGATTGTTTTGCGATAAAACCACACTAGGTTCTGTCAGTATTATATGTCAACGCATTCAATTCCTATATAGGGAAATAGGAAATGCCTAATTGAATAAATAAGGTATTTAGCCAATAATACATTTTTTTGGAATTAAAAAAAAAACCTTTAAAAAAAAATAAGGTATTCTGAGCTCATACATACAGTATTTGATTTTGGAATTGAAATATAAATATATATATATATATAAATATATATATATATATATATATATATATATATTATCATGATGTATTCCAGGATATCTTCAATGTTGTAGAATTTGGGAATGAGTTTTCTTAACCTATGGTCGTTTCACCTTAATGCCGAGATATTTGATATTCGATGTTTTTCCCATATGAGGGCACTGGCATGTATTAATGTTATTAAATATATGTTTTAGAGAATTATAAACAGGTTGTTCGGTTTTATACATCGATAATGGATTGAATTTAGTTTTTTCACATTGGTGCTCGAACGATTGTGTTTTAGCCAGATTTGTAAATTTTGATAGCACTAGGTTTACTTAGACAGTCATTTTCTTCTGGTTCATTTCGCATTTTCCTTTCCAGTTTTGGAAAATAATGCCGAGTGGGATGGCGACGATTAGGGAATCTCTGAACTTAAATTCGAGCTGCATCAGTTTTTGCTTCTCCGTAAATTAGCAACATGTCAATTTTCTTGTTTCTAATATAATTTTCCATATTAAATTATAAACTGCGCAACAAATAGATTTTTTAAAAGTGACAGCATAATCATTAGCCTATTTGTTGAGGTAGTCCTAGCAACAGCTTCAATTGTTTGTCATGGATAACAGAATAACAGGACTTAGTGCATAAGTATACCTAATACGTATCATTTGTTATTAGGTATGATCGCTTCTTGCAATTATTCAGAAAAATAGTTAAAATAAAGTGTGTGGTATCAAATTATTCGTAAGAAAATGATCTTTCACAAAAAGCCGACGAGCCACTCCCTTTCCATTTGAAAAAAAACAAGTCAACTGGAAAATTCATATTTGCGACTTTCAAATAATTCTTAAAACGACTGTGAAGTCATAAGCCTCAAAGTCGTATTTTTCCCATGTTACTTGATCAAGAATGGAGCGATTCACACGATCCATGGCATTCTAGATCAAAAAATGAAAATTGGAATAAAAATAACTTTATTTGTCAAATATTGACAAATGAGGTGTTGTTGGATTTAGAATGTCATTCTCGATCGAAATACGTAAAAATTTATAGGATGTCCCATTTAAAAATCGAAAGTTGGGGTCATTTCCGGGCGAACCGGAAGTAAATAAGCAAGTAAATATGTAATAAAATGTGAAATGAACTATAATACACAACCCCCAAATTTCGTTTTATTATCTTTGATAATAAAAAAGTTATAGGGGTGAGCCACCTTAGAGAATCACCTGGTGTATATATATATATATACAGGGTGTAACTGAATAAGTGTAAAACATTTAAGGAGGTGATTCCTCATCGAAAAAAAGATAGGATCTTTCATATAAAGAAACTTCATTGGAGCATCCCTTGTTAAGATACAGCCCCTTAAAGGGTACATAAAATTTGTATAACAATTTTTTTCACAAGCACTGAAAAAGTTACAATATTGAAATCAACCTGACGTTTTGTACTACCAAAAAGACACTTAGCCAGTAATTTATTTGGTTTACCCCATGGTTGTAAGGGGTGAAAAACGCAATCCCTAAAATTTATTTCCAATGTAACTTTTTGTCTTATTATTTGTTTACCATTTAAAAATCCATTTCCGATAGCCTGTTTCATTCTAAACAAAAAATGTCTCTTGGGTTTTTTGCCCAAAATAAACCAGTAAGCAGCAAAACATTATTTTACGAACAACTACAGAGATACATCGTCATAAATGCGAACTGGATTTATTGTTATTTTGTAGTTAGTACCTGCATTAAACGATTAAAGGGTAATAAACAAAACTAAGTTATTAATAACAAAACACACAACATGTAGAAATCATAGTGAATGTTCAATATGTCTACCTTCAAACATTACGCATGCGTCTAGACGTCGGCGCATTGAGCCACGTATTCGCTCAAATATTCCTGGAGTCTCTCTGATTACCCTGCACGCATCGATGATGCGGTTTCTTAAGTCCTCTACATCGCGAACAGGGTACGATATACCAAATGCTGTGAATGGCCCCAAATAGAAATCGAGAGGATTGAGATCCGGGGATCGAAGCGGGCCATTTTATGTGTCCTCCTCGACCTATCCACTGATTTGCATATGTTTCAGTTAAATGCTGACGTGCTACTTGACTAAAATGGGCAGGAGCCCATCATCATAAAAACATATCCCTTCTGACGCCCAAAGGAACTTCCTCCAGCAGTACTGGATGCACTTCTCTTAAAATTGAACGTATGCCTCACCATTTAATCGAGGAGGTAGAAAATGAGGCCCAATTAAATCATCCCCAATAACTCCGAGCCACACGTTAAGAGAAAACTGTTCTTGATGGCTAGTTTCGACAATAGCGTGAGGGTTTTCATCAGCCCATATGTGGTAATTATGAAAATTAATAATCTTGTCCCGAGAAAAACTACATTCGTCTGTGAATTCTATCGTCTTCAGAAAGTCACAATTTCTTCTAATCATTTCCAGCATCCAATTGCAAAATTCAAGACGGTTCGGAAAGTCTCGCGGTAACAGTGCCTGTACTCGTTGCAGATGGTAAGGGTATAAGAGTTGTTCCTTTAAAATTCGAAATACCGTCATATGATCAACATTTAGCTGGAAAGCAATCTTTCTAGTACTGGTAGTAGGTTGTTCTTCAATCAAATTAAGTACTGCTTCCTCAAGCTGTGGTGTTCGTATTTCTCGATGGCGACCACAATCCTGCGTTCTTTTGTCGAATGAACCATATTCTCGTAATCGTTGATGAAGTCGAGCAAATATTCTATGTGAAGGATGCTGCCGTTGAGGATACATTTCAGCATATCTTCTAGAAGCTTCTAACCCATTCCCCTGCGACAGACCGTAAACGTAATGCATATCAGCCATTTCCTCATTTGTGTATGCCATTTTATTAACAAGTGAATTATTAAAGTAACAAATTAAGAACAGAACAACAACACACAATTAGTATTAATTCAATTTGAAAATTCCCAAACTGACAGCGTCATACCAATTTAATTGTCACTATCGCTAATAGCGACCTACTAGATAGATTAGTTTCGTATTTTCGCATTTATGACGATGTATCTCTGTAGTTGTTTGTAAAATAATGTTTTGCTGCTTACTGGTTTATTTTGGGCAAAAAACCCAAGAGACATTTTTTGTTTAGAATGAAACAGGCTATCGGAAATGGATTTTTAAATGGTAAACAAATAATAAGACAAAAAGTTACATTGGAAATAAGTTTTAGGGGTTGCGTTTTTCACCCCTTACAACCATGGGGTAAACCAAATAAATTACTGGCTAAGTGTCTTTTTGGTAGTACAAAACGTCAGGTTAATTTCAATATTGTAACTTTTTCAGTGCTTGTGAAAAAAATTGTTATACAAATTTTATGTACCCCCTTTAAGGGGCTGTATCTTAACAAGGGATGCTCCAATGAAGTTTCTTTATATGAAAGATCCTATCTTTTTTTCGATGAGGAATCACCTCCTTAAATGTTTTACACTTATTCAGTTACACCCTGTATATATGAATTCAGAAATAACGACTGAAAATTAGTATGAACAGTGGGGAATAACGGGGATCTTCAGTCAGCACAAGTGTTGAACTATGAAAAACTCTTTAATACGATGGACCGAGCTTTCGTTTCAATTTTGAAACTTCTTCAGGGTCCTAAAATATGTAAATGACATTATTGTGAAAAAAATACTCAAAATGAAGGAAGTACATTAACACACCCACTATATATTTTATATTTTTCTGACGATTAATCATAGGTTGTCATTTCAAATCCTTCAATGTCACTCGAAGCGTCAAAGATATAACACCATTCCGACGAATTTTTACATATTTTACGTTTTTTTTTTAAGTTAATGTTCATTGATCATCCACTCAGATTACTGTAAGTACTTCCTTCATTTTAAGTATTTTTTTCACAATAATGTCATTTACATATTTTAGGACCCTGAAGAAGTTTCAAAATTGAAACGAAAGCTCGGTCCATCGTATTAAAGAGTTTTTCATAGTTCAACACTTGTGCTGACTGAAGATCCCCGTTATTTCCCACTGTATATATATATATATATATATATATATTAGGGTGTGCCAAAAAACGACGATATTTCTATTGAGTCGAATTTCTTTCTTCAATATTTGATTTGTTATATAGCTTTAAAATTTAAATTCCCGGTTTTTTGCATTTTTAGCAAAAAGTAAAAGTTCCAGTCAATTTTTTCATATCATCAATAACAACAAAGTTACAGGCTCATGTATATTTATTTTTTCAAATTTTTGCTTTTACGAACTGGAATATCGATAATTAAACAAAAAATTTGGTGCAAACGAATGAATGGACCTTGTTTATTATTAAATTTAATACAAAAAAAAAATGTATAAAATTTCATGAGAAGAGAAAACATTAAAAAAAAATAGAAGTGAGTAGAAAATATCTGAAATACCTGCTATATCAGCTTCAATGGCGTCTGAATTTGATTCTGAACTCCCCACCTGAACAATGTTCAAGTAATTTTCCAGGTCAACAACTGACTGCCTTTACGGATTTCTTGGCTATCACTTAAACATTTTTTTTTGGGGAGAACTTAAGTTTTGCAAAGCATTTTGCGGAGCAATATCAAATAAGCAATCGAGAGAATCACTAAAATTCTTCTCAACTAATTTTTGTGCAGGAGATTTTTTTCTAGCTTTGTGAACTTGCGTTTTTTTGCCAGTCTGTACAATTTTTCGAGTCTCACAATGAACTGATGTGAATTGTTTACAGGGAGCAAAAATGTATGACATACTTTTACAACTTCACAAAGAACGAATTTGGAACTCTCGCGAATTCCAAGCAATTTTGTTCGACGTATATAAAAAAACAAAGATGAAACATCGCGTTTCACAGGTAATTTTGAACTATTTAAATTTTTTGACTCAAAACCAACTAAATTTATGCAGTTCCGTTGGTTTGTTTTTTCAGACATTGTTTTTTTCTATCAAAAAGATACACGCGTTGCTGTTGTTGCAATAACTACCTAAAAACTAACCTAAAAACCGAAAATCAAATTCAAATCAAA
>JAFIRS010004259.1:0-93784 GCA_018342105.1 Gonioctena quinquepunctata | reverse complement strand
CCACTTCCGTGATTCGCACGTTCTTGCCTTCTCAACGCTTCGAGCGGCTCTCGAAACATCAGGGCCATTCGATGACGTCATCGGAATTCCCAGACGGTTGTTTGGAGAATCTAGGTCAACGGCCTCGTTTATGACAAACAACGAAGGGGCGTATAGAGTTATACAGAGCAGACTTTCAAATGTTCTAGAGCTTTACGAAATTTTCTTACATGTAGAAGTACAGGGTGTTAGTGAATAAGTGCGACAAACTTCAGGGGGTATTTCTGCATGGAAAAATAATGGGGGTTTGCTATATAACTTTTGTCCGCAAATGCTTCGTTTTCCGAGATAAAGTTTTTCTTAAAAACTGACTATTTATTTATTGCTCTGAAACCGGTCGAGGTATGAAAATGAAATTTGGTGAGTTTCAAGAGGTAGTTGATGCGCATTTTTTGACATGCAATTGAGAATTTTATGTTCATCATTGGCGCGCATACGGGTAATGATCTCAATTTTTTTAAAGGAAAAATGTACGCCACTGAGATATTACAAAATCATTTTTGAATTTCTCGTTCAATTTGTGACAAAAAATCTCGCCTGCCTTTTTTTCGTAATAGCGCAAAAAAATAAAACATCTTAACGCGTATTTGTCATCACTTTAATACATTATCTAGTAGCGATGCTAGTAGGCTACTGTCAACATTCTGTTAAAAACGAATATTTCAACGAAATGTCAGATGAGCGTTTTTTCATTTTCAAGCTTTTAGTTTTAGTTTAATGATAATAAGTAATTAATTGTTAGACATTTTGTCTATGGTCGAAGTAATGGAAGCTCGACGATTGTATGCTGAGTTGTATCCAGGACGTAGGGAAGACCATCACACAATATTTTCTCGTCTTCACCAACGTTTGCGCGAAAATGGTAAATTTAAGAAACAAACGGCTGACTGCGGGCGCCCTCGAGAAGTACGAACTGTGCAACTAGAAGAAGCAGTTCTCGAATTAATTGCGGAGTCACCTAAAACAAGTACTCGAAAAATTGCCAACATACTTCACCGTATTTAAAATTCTTAAAGAACAGCAGTTGTATCCGTTTCATATTCAACGTGTGCAAACTCTACTAGCCAGAGACTTTTTTCCGCGCCAAGTTTTTTGCCATTGCATTCTTCATCAAAACGTTCAAATTCCTATTTTTTTAAATGGCGTTTTGTTTACTGACGAGGCTAATTTTGGACGACAGTGTATACGAAATTTCCATAACAATCATCTCTGGGCTGAGGAAAATTCACATGGAATCTTTGAAGCACATTTTCAGCATCAGTTTTCAGTAAATGTATGGCTTGGGGTACTTGATGACCATTTAATAGGTCCATATTTCCTCCCACAACGACTAACAGGCGACTCTTACCTTAATTTCCTACAGGAAGAGTTACCTGTTCTTCTTGTAGAAATTCCTCTACAGCTGAGACAACACTTCTGGTTCATGCATGATGGTGCACCAGTCCATTTTAGCATTATTGTACGTAATCACTTAGATACAGTATATCCAAATCGTTGGATAGGTAAGGGAGGTACGGAACATTGGCCTGCTCGATTTCCGGATTTAAATCCTCTAGATTTTTGAATTTGGGGTTTTCTTAAGTCATTAGTTTATTCCACTCCCGTCGAAAATGTTTAAGACCTGAGGAATCGAATTATAGCCTGCTGTGAGACAATAAGAAATACCAGGAAGGCGAAGAGTTTAATATTAATATTTATTAGTGTTATTTTCTGTTATTGTTCTGGTTTAACGTTATTGTATTAGATAGTTCTTGATAATGTATTAAATAAATGAAAAATACGTGTTAAGATATTTTATTTTTTTGCATAAAAACGGCAAGAGAGATTTTTTGTCACAAAATGAACGAGGAATTCAAAAATGATTTTTAATTTGAAATATCTCAGTGGCGTACCATTTTTTTCTTTAAAAAAATTGATATCATTACCCGTATGCGCACCAATGATGAACATAAAATTCTTAATTGAATGTCAAAAAATGCGCAATTTTTACCTCGTAGAACTCACCAAATTTCATTCGCATATCTCAACCGATTTCAGAGCAATAAATAAATAGTCAGTTTTTAAGAAAAACTTCGACACCCCGTATCTCGGAAAAAGAAGCATTTGCGGACAAAAGTTATATAGCAAACTTTCATTATTTTTTCATGCAGAATCACCCCCTGAAGTTTGTCGCACTTATTCACTAACACCCTGTATATGTAGCTTAGGTCAGATAGTTCAGAAATAAATTCTCCTCTCCCTTGAAAATCATCTATCGATAAACTCAACACTCTATACAAGGGCGTCGTCGTCAGCCCCCAGAGGGGGGGGGGCAAGTTGATATATGTAGGATGAGAAAAGTATGAATTGTGATACAGTCAAGAGCACATGAAGTTTTACACTTGTTTGTAGTGCGACTCTTACTTACACCTTTACACCTACCTAAAAAATAAGAACGGTACAAAATCCAATGTGTGAAGCTCCAGCTCTTGACTGTACAATAAATAAAACTTGTAAACAAAGTTTTTAACTATATTTATTAGAAAAATAAAATAAAAGACTTTGCGACAAAATTGACCCAACATTAAATTTACTCCTGTTCCGGAGTTCATCACTGGAAGTTTGCAACGCCATCGTGGAAGTGCCAACTGAAGCAGGCATGAGGCAGATTGTTATGGCCTCGGCCTACTTTCCAGGGGGCTCGCCGTCACATCCACCACCAGAGGAAGTTCAAAGCCTCATCAGATGGTGTCAAAAAGGAAACAGGCATTTCATTCTGTGCTGTGACGCGAACGCGCACCATCTCACATGGGGAAGCACAGACATAAACGCGCCTTACCTTTTAGAATATTTGTCTGCGACTAATATAGACATTGCCAATAAAGGTAACAAACTACATTCACCAACTGGCACGTATCTGATGACTCCTCGATGTCGGATCATCAACACATAAGATTCGAGTGATCGGAAACACGCTTTGAAGGATATAGGATACCCAAACTGACCAACTGGGATGCTTATAAAGAGCATCCAGAGAGGCGGTTGGAGGACCAACATATATCCATCGATTCAGCTGAGGAACTAGATACAGCTTCAAAATGCTATAATGAAAGCATATGAAATCAGCCTCCCAGAAAAACAAAAGACAGTCAATAGAGACGTGCCATGGTGGAATGAAGAGCTAGACAAACTTAGAAAAAAAAGTTAGGAAACTCTTCAATAGAGCTAAAAGTCTAGGACATTGAGAAGACTACAACGCAGCTCTTTCTGAGTATAACAAGGAACTCAGAAATTCCAAAAGAAGAACATGGAGGCAAATGTGTGAGGGGATTACGGAATTAGCCCCAGCCCAACGTCTCCAGAAAGTTATTTCTAAAGAACATCATGCCAACGGCATCTGTCTGATCAAAAAGCCGAACGGTGGATATGCAGAAAACCAGAAGGAAAGCATAAGTGTTCTCATCCAGACACACTTTCCTGGGTCTAAGGTTGTTGAAGACGAACTGCAAAATGCTCAGCGGAAAGGGGTCGTCACCAACCCCAACAGAACCAGCAGGAGTACCCAACACATCAAATGGACCAATGAGAGCTCCAAATCTTTTAAATCGGCAGGAAAGGACAGCCTTATTACAAAATGACCTTGAAATAATAGAGCCCTGGCTCTACCGTACACGTTGTGCACGGTAGAGTTTCAAAATTTTCAACGCTTTTCCAATTTCGGGAAAGAAGGTTTCTGCCTCTTTTGCTACATTTTTTTAATCTCTAGGGAGGGCAGCTGCCCCTCTCTGCCCCCCTTGGCGGCGCCCTGGACTCTATGTATTATATATAGAACATTTGTTTTAGGTTATTGCTGAGTCTCTGTTATCTACTACTGCTTCTCGTAACGTTCTACTTGGTGACGAATCTTTGGCTTACTTTTATGGAAAATCCTACTGTAACTTCTCTGGAGTCATCAAATGTTCCTTCGTCCCAAGTTCCTTTTCCTGGAATATCCATATGTAACATCAACAAAATAAGTAGGAGGAAAGCAATACAGTATGCTACTGATCTGTGAGTAACAGTTTTTTGCACCACGGGTACTAAAATAGGTTCTTAGTGCCACTTTTACTCCTTGGGAATTGATTTTTTTACTAGGCTTCGTCCCGAGGAAATAAAATTGGAATTTTTGTCACTAGAATCAGAATTGAAATACTAATTTCAGTGGATTATTTGTCATTGAATAATTTATTTTTCGGTTTTAACGATGGATGAAATAGGTAGGTTAAATAAAAGTCAAATTACGTTTATGAAAAAAAAAATATATATAATTATGTCAATTTTTCAAAATCCTACAATTCTAGTAGTCCGAAGTGTCCAAGAATCGAAATCTGGCCGAAGTTGTAGTTTTTGTACAAAATTGAGATATTTTCATATTTCTTTGGACCTTCACTCCTTAACCCAATTGTAGATTATCTCGATGCCTTGGTTTTTAAACTAAAATCGTGTTATTATAAGAGCTCATTAGTTTTTTTTTCAGATCTAATTTAACCAAAATACGACCAGATATTTTGTTGAAACATATGAAGTTGTTGGGTTATATGTACGAGTTTTATACGCCAATCAATGGAAATCTAGCGGAATTCCAAAAAATATTAGATGCAGTGGGTATACATCCTAAATCTTTGATAAAGCAGGTGAGTGTGTATATAGAATCAAAAATATATGCTAGCCTTAGTCAATGCGAAAAAATTGTTAATTTTACAATACACATTATATTTTTAATAATGGAACATTACGAAAAAAAGAACAAGATTTCATTAAAATACGCCCATCCTACGAAATGGCCTTTTTTTCTTGGAGTATGGATCTTTCTGTATTCTTTGAACTTCTCTTCGTCAACAGAAGCATTTCATCAGAGTTGTCAAAATTCAGGATTAGCCATTAGATAGCTCTCGTATCCAAACCAAGGGCGCCGCCAAAAAAAAGTAGCCAAATGCAACTCCATGCGGCTGCTTCCAGAAATTCGTTTATTCTTGGCATTATTTTGATAGCTAAATACTCAGCTTTGAACGCATTTCGAAATTGCTTAAGAGCCACCAAGACAATCCCGAAAAAGTCACAGATGATATTATAAAAGATGCTACTGTTGTTGCTGAGAAAGACGGACTAGAGGACTTCACATCAATGCCGCGAATTGTTGGGAAACAACGTCATCGAAGCAACCACCCAGCAGAAAGCCCTTCAGTATTCTGGAAATGGTCATTTATACCATACTTGGACCCCATTCCATTATTACATCTCTTGAAGTACGTTTTACTGAAGAAAGCACTATATCATTCGCATTATCTAAATTACCTACACCCGGCGCAAATGTAAACGATGTCAGTCAAAAATCTTGCAGAAACTTGCAAAACTCTCGCCCAATTTTATGATGTTCCGAACATAAAAAATGAATTAAAACTTTGGCAGCAATTGTGGTATAATAAACCCAACCCAACAAATCTAACCGTTATTGATGTACTAAAAGAGGCAAAAACCTTCCTTCCCGAAACGGGAAAAGCGTGGAAAATCCCATCGGCTGACGACGCCCTTGATCCAAACTATTTTCTTATGCACTGACCTGGATAACACTGCCTCAAAAAAATATATATTTTATTTGTTTGTTTCAGCTTGCTCCAAAATGCCAAGATATTCTTTTGAAATGTAGCTGGGCAGATGAAGAGGTGACTTGCTCTGATTATTTTGAATTCACTTTGACATTTGAAGGATATTGCTGTTTATTCAATTATCAAAAACACGTAGGAGCTAACCGGTGAGGAACAAATGTGAAATGCTTCTTTCTTTCAAAAACAGGTCAAATTTATATCATTTTTCATTTATGTCCGGTTTCCGACAAAAGACTATTTTACACTTGTTTTTTATTCTCACCGATAAGCCACCTTTTACTATGAGCACGTGTCGCAGAAGTTAATTAATTTCCATCCTGTTTTGCCGCCCTTTGATTTGGTTGCCTGTGTTATTTGCAGAGTATGACTATGTTTTATGCATCTCGGTATAGTTTTCCCAATATCAATTGCAGAAGCATAAAAAATCTTGCGGCGAAATCCTGTGAGCAGCAGTGGCGGAGATAACTAATTTTATTTAGATATTTTAAGATTTTAAAAATACTTCATAAATAATGAAAAATGAAAAAAAATTAAAGACAAGCTTTTATTTATACAAATACATTAAGAAAGAAAAATAATTTCTTTCATTGTTTGATGTAGGTTATTATTATATCCTAAAACGTATTTCGATCGGCACACACCAAGACCATAGACGCTACTGGTTTTTAATCTTTCAGAGCTATTAAAACACAAATATAACGCGTGATTTATGACTTCCCATGACCATAGACCATAGACGCTACTGGTTTTTAATCTTTCAGAGCTATTAAAACACAAATATAACGCGTGATTTATGACTTCCCATCGTATAGACACACCTGCCAGCATTGACGTCCGACTTTATTGGCCCAGACGAATCGGTTGTACAACAGACAGCCATCACTCAAGTCCACGTTGACTATCGGCTCTTTTGATCTACCGTTTGCCGACGGCGAATGTTTGCGAGTAGTACAGATTATTTTTCGTTCCGTTTCTTCGCATATACGCTCGTGTTAGCGAAGTGAGTTTTCATTTGCTCCCTATAGAAACAGCTTCTGCAATTGATATTGGATGGACTATAATAATTTATTTGACTATGTTTTATGCATCTCGGTACAATTCTAGCAGGTCATACAAGTTAATACAATAAAAAAAAACACATGTAATTAGGAATATCCATATAAGATCAGTCCTGTCATTTCAACATTTACATAGTTTCTGGGAATTGAAAATGTGTATAATTTTCAAAAGAGTTGTGAAGGCCTTTCAAGTAATCAGGTAAATTATTGTAGAAATTGAGGTTTAGCGAGTTATTCCGTGATTTTTCCAGTCTAAATTTTGACTCCTCAAAAGGTTACCAGATCTAGTTGGGTAGCGATGATAATCTGTTTTTTTAGTGCATTTTTCCTATAGTGGATTTCCAAAGTAGAGTTGTAGATGAAAGAACATTGAACTGACATAATTTTAAATTTTATAAAAAGAGACCTACAGGAATCACGTCTGTCCGCACCTGTTAGAATTCTTATAGCCTTCTTTTGAAGTATGAGAATTGTATTGGCATGGGATGATGTTCCCCACAGAATTATTGAGTTAGAAATATGAGCATGAAATAGAGAGAAATATGCTGTCCTGAGAGCACCGAAGCTGAGGATTGGTTTCATTCTTCTAAGCATGAACATTACACTTGATAGTTTCTTGCTTAGGTGATGTATATGGTTGGCACATGTAAGATTGTGGTATATTCCATATTCGCCACATAGTCGGCTCGGTACAAATTCAAAGTAGATTTGTCTTTGCAGTAAATTTTCATGAACTTGATGCTGATATGTTTTTATTCTGAACTCATCATCGTCTTGAATCAATTGAGGGTCCATAACAATGAAACCATTGAGAAAAGTTTTTATATCCATAAAAAGGGGATGTAAAATATGAATCAGTATATGTATATGGGCCCTAACAATATGTTTGCTTGTAGTCGCAACATGTAGGATCGAACATTATAACAGTGCGCATGCTGCCAGTTCTTACGTCATAAGTCAGATAAATTTGTTGAGCAGGGTTCTTGAGAGAAAGCAAGTTCGGAATTGTGGCAATGATTTAATATAAAGTATGAAAACAATACACCATACACAGTAGTACAATTGGGAGATGATGTGACTGACTGTCAGTAGTGACAGCATGTTTTTCAATCATATAGAGTGATCTTGCAGTTATCACACCTACAGGGTTCACATAAATGTACAAAGTTATTTATTCCAACACACCCTCCTAATTTTGTAATGCCAAAAGCAGTAATCACTCTAATCGTAACCGAATTGATTTGCTCGTAACATATAACTTACTATAAACATGATATAGAAAACACTTCAACACACCATTTCTTTTGCAAATTTCTCAAACTTGAATGTAGAAAGTGGTTTAGTCAAAATATCCGCAATTTGATCTGAAGTGGGGCGATACTTTATGGTGATCAACTTTTCTTCAACTTTTTCCTTGATAAAATGGAATCGTACATCAATATGCTTGCTTCGGCGATTGAATACACCATTATTTGCCAAGTTGACAGTACTCTGGTTATCAATATTCAATTCTGCAGGTACATCTCTGTTAGTAAGCTCGGAGACGAAACTCTTCAAGTATATGAGAACTTTGACAGCTTCTGTCGCAGCGATGTACTCAGCTTCAGTTGACGAAGTAGCCACTATGGGCTGTCTTCTTGATGTTCAGCTGACAGGGCCGCCATTGAAGAATATCACGAATCCTGTGGTACTTCTTCTTGTAATTTCATCCCCTGCATAATCGGAATCAGAGTAGGCAGTGAGGATAGCATCTTTCTCGAATGTATTGTAGGCAATACCAAAATATTTTGTAGAGTTGATATATTTGATTGTCCTCTTTAAGTTCACTACATCTGATTGAGTGGGTTTCTCAACATGTCGGCTACTTATGCTAACGGCTAGCGAAATATCAGGTCGAGTTTTCGTTGAAAGATACAATAAACTTCCAACAGCTTCTCTGAATGGAAAGTTGACTTCATTCTTACTTGTATCTGGGTTATGTATAGATCCCACAACTAAAGGTGTGGAAGTTGGTTTGGCATCTGTCATCCGATATTTATCAACAACTTGTTGTGCATATCCTTCCTGAGATAATTTTACCTTACCACAAGATTTTGAGAAGGTAAAATACCCAAATATGTATCAGGATTCTCATCAATTTTGATTTCGAACTCCTTCTGTAGATGATTAAGGAATTTCTTCATTTTTCCATTGTCTGAACCCGCAAGCAAACCGTCATCTATGTGTATCGCAAGAACCATTGATCTGTCTTTATTAACGAATACACACTGCTCGGTTTTGAGCTGCATCAGACCATGTTTTTGTAGGATATTTGTGAGTTTCTGGTTCCACAGTGCCGGTGCCTGTTTTAAGCCGTATAATGACTTTTGTAGCTTGCAGACCTTATTAGCTTCTTCATATCCTTCAGGAAGGCTCATGTAGATGTCCTCGTTGAGTCAGCGAATAAGAATGCAGTTTTGACATCAAATTTCATCATGCTGAAGTTCTTCATAGCGGCAAATGCTATTAGCGTTCTCAAGTTATCAGTTCCAACAACAGGACTGAAAATTTCGTTGTAGCCAATACCTCCACGTTGCTGACAACCTCGAACAACAAGGCGAGCACGATACCGACCATCATCTTTTATCTTGAATATCCATCTGCTACTGATTATTTTCTTGTCTTTTGCTTCACTCCTGTCGACTAATTTCCATGTAGAATTTTTCACATGTGCCTCTTTTTCTTCTTCTATCGCTTCCTTCTATTTACTTTTCTCTTCTCCGCTGATCGCCTGTTGATATGACAACAGTCCGTAGTCTTCGGAGTAATTGGAAAGTACATAATCATCCAGTTTGATTGGGAGTCTTCTATCACGATGACCACGCCCTAATTGTTCCTCAGGTTCAGGTTGGGGTTGATCATCGTCACCTCTGAGAGTTATGATATCTTCAAGATGGACTGATTGAGGAGAAGCTTCGATGGGTTCTGCTGAAATAATTTCAGAAAGGATCGGCTGTATCGATTCATCATTCACCTCGAAAGTACTATTTTCAGAATCGATACTCTCTGTATCTTCGTGGTAAATTGGTATTCAGTTTGGCTGTCTTCATCTGAAGTACTCTCGTCGTCCTCATCTTTTGGCATCCACCTTCCGAAAGACAAAATGTGTGAGCTATGATCTTTTTGATGCATTTCATCAGAGAATGCTACATCTCTTGATATTATCATTTTGCATTTCGATTCATCCCATAGCCTATAACCATTGGGAGCATAGCCCAAGAAAATACATTTTTGGGAACGTTTTTCCAACTTCTTGATGTATCCAAGCTTCTTGGCATAAACAATTGATCCAAATATTTTCAAATTTGAAAGATCTGGTATTTTATTGAACCATTTTTCAGCTGGTGTGCATTTCAAAGACTTAGTAGGGCTTCTATTCAAAAAATATGTTGAGCAGTACAACGCTTCTCCCCAAAATTTATTTTCTAGGCCGGAATCGAATAGTAGAGCTCTTGTTTTTTCCATTAGCGTTCTGTTGAGGCGTTCAGCAGAGCCATTCAACATTGGAGTATGAGGAATGGTATATTCAAGTACTATTCCTCTTTCAATTTTCAAAAATGTTACCAGTGTACTCTCCACCGTTGTCACAGCGTAGCTTATAAAGTTTCAGGTTCCATTTACTCTCCATTTCTGCGACGAAATTTTTCAGGAATTTGGCAGCTTCACCTTTGTGTTCCAACAAATATACTTGGGTATAATGAGTAAAATCTTTCAAACAAGTGATAAAATACTTCTTCTTGTCATAGGTTGGGGTTTCCACTTTAACAAGATCCGTATGAACTATTTCCAGAGGTCTGGTAGCTCGTGTACGCTCATTTTTGAAAGGTTTACGAGCTTGTTTGGAATCTTGGCAAACTTCACAAATTCCAATGTTGGATTTTTGGAGTTTAACACCTCTAGCTATTTTTGTCAGCTTTCTCATATTATCATAGCTCAAATGACCTAGTTTTCTGTGAAGATCCTCATCAGAGCTGGGAGTTGATGCCAAGTTCGAATGTTCATTTTTGTTCACATTTATATCAAGTAGGTACAATCTAGATTTGTCGAGTTTTCCGGTTAATACTAGTGCTCCATCTTTTTTCACAGTGACTTTATCATTTGTAAATTTGATTTTTCCAACTTTTTGGGCGATGGCACCGACACTCAGAAGGTTTCTTTCTAGTCCTGGTAAGTATAGAACATCATTCAAGTCGCACTGAACAGATTCAACCTTTCCTACTGCTTCTGCTTCTATGAATTCGCCCTTCTTGGAAGTACCAACTATTTTCTTGGTTTTTGACTTATCAGAGAGAATATATCTATCACATGTCATATGGGATGAACTACCACTGTCTATAACCCATGTGATCTCTTCTGGATATGTTTCATCTACATCATCGAGATTCGGGTGAGTTAAGAAACTGATATGTCCTCTACTTGAATTAGTCTTGTTTTTCCGTCCACTTCCTTGAGAGATATCATTCCTTTGAGATTCTCCTGTCTTTTTATAACGACAGTCCCTTTGAGCATGATTTGTACGTCCACAGAATGCACATGGTGAAAACTCTTGGAAAGATTTCCTTGGCCGATCTTTTTGTTTTGAATGGCAGTACCTAGCTAAGTGGGGTCCATTACAAGTATAACAGCGGATTTGTTTTGCTTGGAAAGCAACAGGCACTGAATCATTTCGTGAAGCAGGCATATTTCGTTTTTCTTCTCGAATCAACCTAGCCTGAAGATTGGTAACGGTCTTCTGGTCATCCGGGGTTGAGTCCCACGCTGTATTGAAATGAGGTTGAAAATTACTGGGTAGAATTGACATAATCCGTGCAATATGCATACTTCCATCAATCTTATTATTCGCTGCTCGTGAATTTACAGAGAAAACAATGTTTTCGAGTTTACTTAAGTTCGTGGCCATGTCTGCACTTGAATCATACTTGAAAGTGAAGAATTGCTCGAGGGAACTACACTTAACGCGAGCATCATCGAGATCGTACAGTGTTTGAAGTTTTTGGTACATCTCTGCGGCACTAGCACAGTTCATCACATGTATTTTGTTTCGTTTTTCAAGAGTGAACACAATCATTTTTTGAGGCTTTGCGTCTTTTTGCATCCATAGACTTTTAGCCTCTTCAGTGTCTCTCATGACTTCAGTTCCAAGAACTATCCCGTCAAGTTTTGCAGCTTTGAGTAAAATGAACAAGTCAAATTTCCAAAGCGGAAAGTTGCTACCATCAACTAGGGTTTCACAATGGGCAAGATCGGTGTCTTTGTTATTCATTTTGCTGAGGCTTATGATTCCACACTTTGTTAAGCAGTAACAGCACAGAACTGTACAAAACCAACGCTCGTGGTGCCAAACAGATTCAATGACTTTTTTCCGACAACCTTCAATGTCCAGTGATGACTTTATTTAAATCTTCTTATCACAATCACAGTTTTGAACTTCCTGGGCCCATAACCTGTTGAGCAGGGTTCTTGAGAGAAAGCAAGTTCGGAATTGTGGCAATGATTTAATATAAAGTATAAAAACAATACACCATACACAGTAGTACAATTGGGAGATGATGTGACTGACTGTCAGTAGTGACAGCATGTTTTTCAATCATATAGAGTGATCTTGCAGTTATCACACCTACAGGGTTCACATAAATGTACAAAGTTATTTATTCCAACAAAATTTAACAAAAATATATTATCAGGACAATTAAATCTAGCCAAACTTGAACAGCGGATTTATTTTCTGGCAACTAATTCCTATATATTTATATTTTTCAGTAATAATGCAAATGACGTGAAATTCCAAAAAATCAGCGGGATGCGTAACGGTCTTACAATTTTTCTGAAGAATGACCTGGATGACTATTTTTATGCTAATGTTCCTTCAAAAGGCGTAAATGTGCACGTCTTCGATCCTCGGAATTTCCCCGATATGACCAGCGGAAGTTTCAACAGTATCCTTGTAGGGGCGGGAACAGAAACCCTCGTGGATGTTTCTGCCTCGCTATATTCGTCCAGTGAGGGGATTCTGAGGTATCCGCTGGAGAAGGTAAATTTTCGTTTGTTAATAATCAGCCAGCATTGTTACATCTCTAAGATGTTCATGTGATATCACCATGTATATTGCGAAATCGTCACATTTTCGTCCCACGGACCACCTACAAAGAACCCCGCACCAAATACATGGGGAAATGGCCCCCAGCCAATTTTGAAATTTTTTGGGATATTGTTGTACAAGTCACTAGAAGTTACACGTGCGAGTTTAAATTAGTTTCTATGTCTAGTTTCGGAGATATGAATTTTTTAAATTCATAAAAAATGGCTGTTTTACTAAAACATAGTTAGGTTCACTTATCCAAAATTATTACTTCTTGGATAATTAGTATAGTCCATCCAATATCAATTGCAGAAGCTGTTTCTATAGGGAGCAAATAAAAACTCACTTCGCTAACATGAGCGTATATGCGAAGAAACGGAACGAAAAATAATCTGTACCTACTACTCGTAAACATTCGCCGTCGGCAAACGGTAGATCAAAAGAGCCGATAATCAACGTGGACCTGAGTGACTGCTGTCTATTCTACAACCGATTCGTCTGGGCCAATCAAGTCGGACATCAATGCTTGCAGGTGTGGCTATATAAATCACGCGTTATATTTGTGTTTTAATAGCTCTGAAAGATTAAAAACCAGTAGCGTCTGTGGTCTTGGTGTGTGCCGATCGAAATACGTTTTAGGATATTCTAGTTTTGTAGAATATTCTAGTTTTTTTTTTCTCAATGTATTTGTATAAATAAAAGCTTGTCTTTAATTTTTTTTCATTTTTCATTATTTATGGTGTATTTTTAAAATCTTAAAATATCTAAATAAAATTAGTTATCTCCGCCACTGCTGCTCACAGGATTTCGCCGCAAGACTTTTTTATGCTTCTGCAATTGATATTGGGTAAACTATAACTAAATAATAGCACTGTTGGTTTGAAGGAAGTCAAATAACATGTCAGTCAGTCAGTCATTGAGACAAAAGAAGACGCCTATTATATAGGGTGGGTCAAAACTAGGGTCAATTTAGCATATTTCGCCAATCTTTATCATTAGTAGGACTGAGCATTTTTCATTAAAAATATATTTATTAAGAGTCTTTCCTTATGACAAAAATATTTTCTTTAAAAGTTTTAACTTTCTTCCAAAACACTAATTGCTTTAAAAAATTATTGTTTTTTATTCTTAATTTTTTTAACATTAATCATTTAAAACAGCCTTTTTGAGGCAATAATTCCGCTTTGAAGCCAAAACTACTTCAAGAAGACTTATAGTAATTGCTTAATATGATTAGCTACACACACATTTTATAGGGGGGGTGTTTACAAATATAAGTTGTAATAGGCTTTGCACCTAATATATATGTGTTAATTATTCTTGAATGGATCAGCCAATTTGAATAATATTTTTCAGTTATTCTCAAAAGTAAATTACACTACACTAGTTTTTCTTTTCACCTAATATTTGGAATATAAATATTAAAAATTAATATTTAATAGAAAATATTATCCAATCTTATTTCTTGATGAGATAAATATGATCTTGCGGCGCAAAATAATTGCGCCGTTAGAAACCGCAAGACCATAAACCGTGTGACTATTAACGGCGTGGCTATTGACACGTTGGTAGGCGGTTTTCCACCTGCTTTACGAAAATTCGGTGACCAGATCCATATAGGTCGTTCTCGCTACGCTTCGTGCCGATTCTACGAATACCTATAAATAGTAATTATGAACCCTCCCCAACGTGTCAATAGCCACGCCGTTAATAGTCACACGGTTTATGGTCATGCGATTTTTAATGGCTCAATTGTTTTGCGCCGCAAGATCATATTTATTTCATCAAGAAATGAGATTGGATAATATTTTGTATAAAATATCAATTTTTAATATTCATATTTCAGAAACCAGACATAGAAACTTAATGAAACTTACACGAGTGTAGGGTAATTTACTTTGAAGTATAACTGAAAAATATTATTCAAATTGACAGGTCCATTCAAGAATAATTAACAAACATATATATTAAGTGCAAAACCTATTCCAACTTATATTTGTACCACCAACACCACCCGTATAAAATGTTATTGTAGCTTTTTGCAGCTAATTATATTAAGCAATTACTATGAGTCTTCCTCAAGTAGTTTTGGCTACAAAGCGGATTTATTGTCTCAAAAAGGCTGTTTTAAATGATTAATGTTGAAAAATTAAATAAAAAAAACAAACATTTTTTAAAACAATTAGTGTTTTGGAAGAAAGTTAAAACTTTTAAAAAAACTATTTTTGTCATAAGCAAAGACTCCCAATAAAGATATTTTTAATGAAAAATGTTCAGTCTCACTAATGGGGATTGGCGAAATATGCTAAATTGTCGCTATTTTTGACCTGTATTATAATAGGCGGCTTCTTTTGTCTTAACGACTGACTGACTGACATGTTATTTGACTTCCTTCAAACCAGCAATGCTATTATTTAGTGACTAATCATCTAAAATGTAATACTTTTGGATAAATGAACCATTTTTATCATTTTCAAAAATTCATATTTCCGAAACTAGACATAGAAACTAATTTAAACTTGCAGTGTAGCTTCTAGTGACTTGTACCACAATATCCCATCAAAAGAAATTTCTTCAAAATATGGGAAAAATAATACGAATTTGGTTTAGCTCATAAAAAGGAGGAGCGTCATCAGATAGAGTCAATAAGTTCCTTCCGGAGACTCATGAAAAACTAAACCTCAGTTTTTTTAAATGAAACACCCTATATATCATTATTTATTTGGAAAGATGTGACATTTTCTAATTTTATATACTTTCCCTATACCTATCTCGTACAGTTTATGAGTAATGATAATTTATGTTATGAAATCGTCATCAATAAAATATGGATAGTGATTTAGATAGTTGGCTATCAACTTCGTTCTGACAAAAGAACTGGCATATGATTCCTTCATTGTCCTGAAATCAAGTTCTGTAGCTGTGAAAGTACTATGACAGAAAATAAATATGTTATGATCCGATGGAGATATCACGAATTTATATGTGAAGAAGTGGTCACCTCAAATATGAAAAAGTATTTTAACGAATAATCGACGTCGAATAATCGAAAATGTCGACGAACGTAATTGCTACAGCATGGGTTTGAAAAAAGCCATTAAGTGATAAACATGTCAAAAGATAAAATAAGAAGACCTAAAAAAAATGTTCCTACAAGACGTGTTATGCCAAACCGTGAGATAGAAAACTGATTTGAAATTACATCATACATATCTAAGATTTATTACAGCGATTGAAAGTGAAAACATGTTCACGTCTCCCGCTAAGAAATGAAAACTCTCATGTTAATGCATAAAAACGGCTATAAATTATTGACTGAAAAAAAATAACCACTCTAAAATACATTTTCAGAAGATATAATTACCATCAGATGTGTGCATCCTATGAACTGCTGATAAACATTTTAGCGGATGTAATAAATTAGGGAAATAAAAATATCAACATCAGAAAAACAAGTCTTGTTTTTATTCATCCGCAGACCACGATGTCTATAAATAAGACTCATGAAATAATAATAAAACCTGTCATCACGAACTGTATGTGGGCAGACTAATAGCCCGCGTGTGGGGTAAGCGTCATCCACTAGCGGGATATAAAAAGGGGTAAAAATATCAATTTACTCAGTTCGACTAAACTTATTCAAGTCTTGGTACACCGCTCGAAGTACCTACTATTTTGAGTACTAATATTCATCAATGTAGTTAGATTAAAAATTCATGTATGTATATTTAAAAGTGTTATAAGAATATCGGAGTCTAGGTAAATTCGTTATTAAATTGCTAAAAATAATAACTAAGAAAACAATAAAGGAATTGAAAATTAATAATCAGAGTTTAGAAATCGTTGATAAATATATTGTCTGTGAAATCCAGAATCTGTAACAGAAGCAATAGGGTAAGCTTTATTTATGAATTTTGTATTAATTTGGCATATTAGATCTTTTCCAAGTATTATTAAATTGAATAGAATATTCGATTTCCTACGAAATCTCTGCACAAAGTAAAAAAGCTTTTTATAACATTTTAACCACATATTTGAGTATGGTAATTTGTTGTTTTTTCTTTCAAATCATAAATAAATTAGCTTTGAACTTTGACCTACTCTATAGAATCTTCAGTTATTTGTAGTATTCATAAAAACAAGACTTCCATCACTGCGAAATACATTCCGTAATATGTTTATTTATTGTTGTTAATTGAATCTATACCTATAATTATTTCACAGTTTCATTATCGAATCAAATTAATTTAATATCCAGTGTATGTAAAGATTTACAAATATTTATGAATCAGTCATCCAGTTTCGTAAAATGATACGTGCTCATTCAAAAAATATTTTTTTTCATTATTGTTATATTTACTCATTTAATAGAGGTTCAGATACGTATTTGACTTATATAATTATAAAACTTTCATACAGTTGATTTGGAATGATACTTGGTCATCCATCATGGTTTCCTTATGTTTTTAGATTGTTAAATTAATAAAATTTTAGATATGATACACAGTGTGTTGGAAGAAAACGGAATTTATTTTATAACTAGTTTAGAAACATTATTTTATATGAAAAGATTGTTGTTCATCAAAAAGTCATTTTTGTAATTGATATATTCTTGAAATCTCAGTTCCTCTATGCAGAAGATAAAACTCACTGTCAGTTGTGAAACAATTATTATCCAGGCTGTATTACATTATTTGGAACAGGTATTTAGTACTATGGAAGTACTGAGTTTGTATGGATTGAAATGTCATACCATACATTGTGTTAATTTGTTGTAACGAAGTATTTTTTTCAAGTAATATGGTTTGTTTGTTTTTATAAGTGCTTTCATTATTTGTAAAAAATCCTTAATTAGGTTAGCGAGCTAGACAATTTAAACGATTCCAGCTCTCTAAAAATATATAACATTTATATACTGGAAGGACAATTCTCGATAAAATTCGCAAGTGAATTTTTATAAATTATTCACACCCAGTATGTTATTACCATAAACTTTGTATCAACATTTCGACCAAGTAAAATAAAAAAAGGGCCAGTTCATGATAATTACTCAAATGTGGTTTTGATGGATTCATTCATCATTTATGGTCACTGTAACAAAAATATCAGCAAAACATGCAGAGAGTTTAATGGAAAGTATCCCGATTCATCTCGAATGAATCAGAGAAAATTCTTTAGATTGAGTAGAAATATTGAAATGTTTGGATCATCCTTGAACAGGTGATGACAACAACGCAATAAATGTTTTGGCATATTTCTTTCGAAATCCTCCAGCTTCCATTCGTACTGCAGTTCATGATTTCGGTGTGAAAAGAAACATGGAATTAATTACTACAATTTCATAAAGTTCAAGCTCTTAAGCACCAAGACGCTGCACAAAGGATCAAACTGAAATGTTGATGGTGAGTACCAAGTAGACGAAGAGAAATATAGGATTTAAAAAAAAAATAGTTTCAACGTTTTCTGTTTAATTATGGACAATCAATTGCGCTTTTTGATTTATGATGAAAACCTTGATTTTCGAAAATATTTGAATATATTGCGGACAACGGTTGGGGATTTCATTGAAAAACTGACACTGAAATAATATCGAACATGTTGGTATCAACTTGATGGAGCTTCGGCTCAGTGCACAGCAGCAGTCGGGTTGGAATTTGACCGCATATTTGATGATCGATGGATCCATGGAACTGGCTTCCTAGATCCCCTGATCTTACACCCCTAGACATTTAATTGATATTCAAAAATGTTTCTTGATCACGACAAAAAAACAAACATTTTCACTTTTCACGTTTATTATTATCTTAAGGATACTTAAAAAAACAAATGAAGACCGGTCCCTTTACAACTCTTAAGCCCCAGTAGGGCAAATCATGAGGTAAATTGATTCTCGACCACAGGATCCCTTACGCATGTTCGGTTTTTCCTTCTCGGCGATGATAAAGTCTCTGTCTGGGTTCGAACATAAGTCTTCAACTTGTCTATTGCTGCATTAACTTTTGTTTAAGACAGGTTGGCATAAGCGCTTCTTGCCACAAAATAACTCCATTAACTTCAAAACCCAATATTTTCAATTCCTTCTTACTCAGCATCAAAGTTTATAAATGTTCAAAACTCCATTTTAAAATTTTATTCCAGAGGCAATGCTACTTTGGATTCGAAAAAGGAACTGACTTTGGAGAATATTCCGAAAGCGATTGCATACTGAGCTGCCGGATTAAAGCGATGAAGAGATTGTGCGAATGTGTTCCATTTCAACTATCGTCCGAAACAAGTTACGTCTGTACTTTGATAGATATACCATGCTTGAGTCAGCATAGAAGTGAGTATACTCAAATACCCACTGTTGCACTTCACACACATTATAGGATCGTAGGTACTTTGTTTCTATAAAAACAAATTGTGCTTGTGAATCTAGGAGACTTTCTACTTAAAAATATTCCAAATGAATAAACTTTTGAATACCTTATTTTATTTCAGTCAAATGGAATGCCTACTCACCTCATGCTACGAATACTGAAGCATTAGCACCTGAAATTGAAAGCGGGCTGAAATGTGATTTTCGATGCTACCCAACTTGTAAATCTGTCCTGTACGAACTCTCAATTAATTCTCAAAATTTGTTCCAAACGGAAAAGTAAGTATACTTAAGTACGGAACGTTAAGCCTCGACTACTTTCCAAGGTTAAAACAAACAATTTTCACGACGCTTCGCGACGCCACGGGTTGAAAATTATTTGAGCTACATCTTCTGAGATGATTTATTCCATCAGATATGACTTTTTTTCGATAAACATTTCAATTAAATATATCTTTCCATGGACCACTTATATCTTTCTATGGACCAAAAAATATACTAACAGTGCACATGTTTTCTATTATTTATATTTTGAACTCGTTACAGTGGGTAATACCTAAATGACAAACCAAAATGTAAAACACTAAGTACCTACAATCCAAAGAATCTAATAAATACGAAGATGTAATAATAGCGTGGACTAACAACTGATATGTCTTCTCACTAGGGAAAATTTAAAATACCTAAGTGGAAAACAAAAATGTATAACAATAAAGTACAATCCAATGAATCTAATAAATTCGAAGATGTAATAATAGCGAGGACTTACAATATGCCTTTTACACCGACAGACTGCCCTGTTATTACTACAAATTCACTAGGGAAATTTTAAAATCGCCTCTCTCTTTCTATAACTTCGTTTTAATTGCCTGCGTGGCTTGTAACTGCGGTGAAAAGCTTTCTAGTTTTCTGCAGCAATCTTGAAGTTAACCAGAAATATGAGAACCTTATATGAAAGTTTACACGCTAACGGTAAGATAATGTTGCGTTGTTGCCAGTTCTCTCATTCTCTTTAACACACAATAAGCCTTTTCCGCCATGTTGAAAAAGCGGGTAATATGAAAATTTCGGTCACTTTTAGTAAATATATGGATGGACAACACGTGTTATTACCTTTATTATCAGTGCAATTAATTAAAAAATTAATTGATGGTACTAGTACATACGATAGTTGAAGTATATATTTGTATCCAACTATGACGATGGTTGAAACGCCGTGGCTGCCCACAAGGTGGAAAAAATAAGAATTTGTAGAAAGGTTAGCATAACAATGACATTCATGCTAGATTTAAATCAATTAATATATCAATAATTAGAAAATAAAGATAAATAATCAGAAAATACTTGCCACTTTTACCTGTAAAAAACATTCATGATTTGAGGTTATAGCACAAACTATTACATTAACAATTAAATGGATCAAAATTACCCAATGATTTTTTTTACACAACTGATGTGATCAGGTTGTTCTGTTGTTGGTCCACTTTCTCCTACGAAGTGAAGTGAACAAATATATGTAACTTTATTAACATGATCAATCAGTTGGAATCGACCATTACCACATCTTTAAACCCACAAATCACATTTAGCACACTTAGGACAAATTTTTAGATGTTTTTGTTTCGTTGATTTAATTAGTTTTACACGATATTCGAGACAATAAGGCTTTGGAAAACTAATTGGAATAATACATTGAAACCTTCATATTCACGGGTTATACACGAATAAAGTGCCCGAAAAACATGGCGAAAGTTGAGACATGCGCACAAAGAATTTTCTCTAATGAAATGCCTATTTGCTTTACATTTTTTATGTGGGAAACAAAATACTCCAAGTAAGCGCTCACTTTGCTCACTGAAGTCCTCAATATTGTGTTGTTCCCTATACTGATAATACCTCTTACAGTGATTCGAAGAAACGCAAAACTCGCACCCTGATACACATTTTTTTCAAGAATGCCCATGTAAGGTCCTACAGACAAAGCGAAGTATTCGTTTGGTTTGAAATTCTAGGTAATCTCAAAACTCATATTCTTATCCAAAGTAATAATTTTTTTTCAGCTAATTTCGGTGGACTTTTCTCATTAACAGTTGGTTTGAGTATCATTTCCATAATCGAGATAATTTTATTTTGTATTAAGTGTGTCTTTGTTATGATTAAAAATAAATGAATTTTCCGTTGAATGCATTTTCTTTGATTTCTACTATCCGACTGTGACAAATTTCATTTAAATGTTCAAACAGATTCAAGACTCAATTCACCCAATGTCAGAAATGTTGATTAATAATGCATTGAAACAATTCTCGTAGTACGTTGATTGGTGAAACTCCACCTTACATTCATAAAAGCAATTGTTTTCGTAAAACATTATCTACAATTTCAACGTACGACCCTTTTCACACCGGAAAATGTTCCTAGAAGCTCGTCCAATATTGAAACGACCACTTTGGCCTTCCCCTACCAACAACCAATTCTTCTCGAAGATGCTCGAACTGTGGCTATTAATAAAAATTCCATAGGCGTACCAAATTATTTGGTATAGGCGATACACGAGACGTAGTTTTTGGCGGACGAGTTTTGTGATTATGATCCGATTCGATTCAAAATTGGTATGAGGGGGTTTTTGGGGTCGGAGATTATGAATTTTTTGCTCTACCTATTTATTAATCAAACAAACCTAACCCTTCAAACGCTGCATGCCAAGACACTGGTGAAGATTCGCCGGCGTAGCATAAGTTGCCACAGCAAATCGTGTCCACTCCACCTACCAAAGGTAGTTTCAATATTGGACGAGCTCCACCACGAACTACGGAATGGATATGTACCAGTGGGAAAATACCAGGGCCGTACTTGAATTTTCTTAAGAAAAACAATCATATCTCTGTTATTATACAACTTTAATGTATATGTTTTTTGTAAAATTAAGTATATTTAAGAGTTGTATATCCTGTTGGAAAAGATGCCTCAACTTTGAAAACACACACATGGACACAATTTTTCTAATCAACATTATTTTCTGAATTCAACCAATGCATGAATAATATCAGATTTCCGTATAGTAAGGGTTGGTTCATAGATTTAGAATTCAATGAGTAATTGAAACATTGTATTGTTTGTAAAAATATATACAATGGAAATATACAGTGTGATGAAAATGCCTTTGAAATAAAAACGAAAAAATTGTCATTATATGCTGGAAAAATATTTTCCATTATGAAGTCATTTCCATGATTTTGAATATTTTGTAATTCATTGTTTCATTCATATCAGGAATGTTTGGAAAAAAGGAACACACAAACGCAAATTTGAAATTTTCCCTTGAGTGCTATGTAGAACGAACGTATATATTCTGTATTCCATGTCCTATGTAATTTAGAGTCTTTGCTTTGTCATCTGCCATATCAATTATTTGACTGATTCGCAAACCTCATAAGAGAAGTAGATATCGCACCGACGCAATGAAAATGCCCCCCTAAGGATATAGGAATAAGGAATGAAAAGGTTGCCTAGAAAGGCTTAAAATTCATAATGCATTCATGTTTGCTAGAAAATATATTCTGAATGAATACTCATGAATAATGAACCGCGAATAATGCGATACCAGCTCAGACCTATCGGTGTCATACAGATCACAGCATGTGATATTTCGAAAGTCTGCTTTGATTTTAGAAATGTAACGTTCATGTGTGTAACCTATATTTTGTTTAAGTATAGGTAAGCTAAGTAGCTAGTATTCAATTATAATATTCAATTATAGTATTCAATTATAATTCAATTATAATAATATGAGTTAAACAGAAGTTTCAGGCTCCACCTTTGATTTTGAAGAACTTTGAAATACCTACCTTTTTCGCAACAAAAACGATTCTGGTCACTTTTTGTTATTATTTAAAACATTTTCACATACAAATGTACGCCCCTGAGATATTTGGGCTGGTTGAAAAACGTTATTTTGGTTAAAATCTCTCTTCTTTTGAATCTGTTGAATTCATAATCTTCACATTCTGATGATGAGGTTAAATTCGACCTTATTAGGAACCATTTTTTTATAATTTAATTTGAAATCACATTCTGGGATGTTGGAATAGTGGCGGAGTCTAGCAACCAAAGCTCACTCGTTAATACGCCACTGCTATTCTGGTATTATTCTGTGCCTATAGTTACAAATAGGAAACACGCATGATTTGATTTGATTTTTTCTTTACCTCAAAAATATTCTGTCGAAATTTTCAAATTTAAAGGTGCTCCTTAGTTCAAACTCGATTTGACCTTCACTTGAATAACTTCTCCCAAACACTAGCGCCAATTGTGGTTGTTTCAAGAACTTTTATAGATAATACTATCTCTTACAACCCAAACATAAATTCAACCTCATTTTTAATGCATATATGTATTAAGTACCAATATTGATGATAAAGACAGCAAATGAAGCATGACCATCGCTCGGACTCTTTCTAATCGGCAACGTCGATTTGATGCTCATGCGCGAAAATGGAGGCGTGACATGTATTGGTTGATGTTCGGTTGTCATAACTACGGGAGAGAGATATATAACCCGACTTCACTTTCATTGCATTGCTTTTATGGCTATTTATCAATATTCGTAGTTGATAAATATATGTTTTAATGTCATGTTTCAGTAATAATTGGAAATACTATGATATAAATGCAGACAGTTGAAATTATAGTTGACCTTTTAAAGCAACTAGCTGTAAAAGTTTGAACTTTTTGAAGTAACGATGCATACGTTCACAGAGGCGCTAGGAGTACGTTTTGGAATTATGGAAAAACATTTGAAAAAAAAAACAATTTCTGAGTTTGTTGCTGAGCTCTCTAGATGGTAATTTTTATGAACAAACCAAAATATTTTAGAAAAGGGACACACGCGTGTTTCCTATTCAGTCAACACCTCAGATAAATTATTACTTGAGGTAAATATGGACCCTGATTTTTCAATAACACCAACTTGAAGTGGACCATAATGGCAGCGCTCAACGGTGCGGATAAATATATTTCAACATTTTATTTACACCTCTTAGGTCAGGTTCTTCGAAGAACGGCTGGGGTACTTACCCTGGGGTTGGTTCAAAATGTCTCAATCACGTTAACCCTGTCTCATTTTCAACTCTTCATTTGAAAACCTGGACGTATGAAGTCTGCAGGCAACAGTTAATTTTCAAATTTAAAGAAGCTCCTCGATTCAAACTTGATTTGACCTCCACTTGAATATCTTTCCCCAAACATTAGCGCCAATTGTAGTTGTTTCAGGAATATTAATAGACAATAAATGATATTTCTCACAACTCAAACAAAAATTCAACCTCACTTTAAATGTGTTGTGAAAATCTCATGATAATAAAAATATAAGTACAACATAATAAACGAAGACAGACGAAATTATAGTTGGCAGTTCGAAGCAACTAGCGGTAAAAGTTTGAACTGTGTGAAGTAACGATGCAAACGTCCATCAGAGGCGCTAGGAAAACGTTTTTATATATGATAAAAAATTGGCGTTTTCATTTTCGATTTATGAAAAACATTATTAAACATTTTTTCGATTTCTAAGTTTGTTCCTGATCTTTCTAGGTTGTAATCTTTGTTGTCGAATAAAAAAAAGAGGTTTATTTTTGGAGGTTTATTTGAAGTTGGCAACTTGTGCGGAACAGGCAGAAGTTTTTGAAATTGGCAATTTGTGCGGAACTCCCCTATTTTCCAAGTTCCAAGAAAACATGCGATAGGTGCGTACGTCAGAAATGACGTCCTGCGTTCCAAACACCACACAAGATGCGTCATCTTTATTCTCTGCGTCACAAGTCATTTAAGTCATTCCATTCCATATGATTTTGCTGGTTGTTCATAGAATCGTTTATTGAGCTATGAACTTTCACATGATAGACAAGGGAAATTTAAATTCATGACGAATCGAACTGTTCCAGATATGATCTAATTAAACGAATTAGTGAACGTTAGTGATATTTACAAGTTTTTTTGTTGAAATGTTGCACATAACTTCTGTTGGAAGAATAGGTTAAATATATCGTGATATGCTCATTATAGGCTAGTGTTGTGAACTAATTCGAACATATTTATATGCTATAAACATTCTATTACTATGGGATTACTCTTTGCGAAGCTTTGGAGCCTTTTTGGCAACGAAGGTAAGTCTCAAAAATATTTCATAGGTTATATTCCATTTGATTTTGTTTTCAGAACATAAAATTGTGATTGTGGGTTTGGACAATGCAGGAAAAACAACTATATTGTACCAGTTTCTGATGAATGAAGTCGTGCATACTAGTCCTACAATAGGATCGAATGTCGAGGAAGTTGTATGGAGGAATATTCATTTTATAATGTGGGATTTGGGAGGGCAGCAATCATTACGAGCAGCTTGGAGTACTTATTATACCAATACAGAGGTAAGAGCACAAGAAAATATCGCCACATTACTGAAGAAATCTCATTGTTTTTACTTGATAGTTTAAATTTTTTAAGAATCGATACAGTACGAAGACGTAGAAGTGCCCCCCTTTTTTATTTTATAAATTCTGACGTGTTACTCGGAATTCCGACATAGAGGTCCGGAATAATAAAAAAAACAGTATTATGTCCGCACTATTGAAGATATGCTTTAAATAACATCTTTCAGTTCGGCATTTCTAAGAAATTGAACAAATAAACTTCAATCTACCAACTTTTAATACAAGACATATGGAGACTTTTAGGCTTCCGATAGCCAGAACCAATATATTGTTCAAAGCGCCAATTTATGTAACATTTTAATAAAATATCAAACTCACTTTTCTTCTAATGCTTAAATAGTGAGATCAGCTAGAGTACACTTAGAATGATAAGATCATATATTTTATTACCTATTTTTGTATCTTATTAATATTTTTGTTTTTTGAATGCTGTACTTAAACTGCCGTTAAACGGTAGCCCACTAAAATGCCGTTATTAGATATGACGTCATTGAAGTTACGCGTGACTGCTTTTTATTGGATTTGCTTAAACTGCATACTAAAAATGCCGTTAATCAATTATTGCGTTATCAGACCTGCACTCTGAATATAGGGAAAACATTTTCTTACGTGCTTTTGCCTCCTGAACACGAATCCGGAAGAAATATGCTGCGGTCTTATACCGTTCCTGAGTTAGAGAAATTGAAAAAATCCTCCTTCTTACACAGTTCCAAATGAACAAATTTCACACTTTGACAGATGGAATTTAGTAACTTTGCCTTATTTTTCATGTTGGTAATAAATGAATCACCGCCCACAACAATTGCACACATAAATGAAGGGGGAACTATTGCTCACATTTGAATTCGAAAAGTTGGCGGATAATGCAATAATTGATTAACGGCATTTTTGTATACTACCGTTTGACGGCAGTTTAAGCAAATCCAATGAAAAGCCGTCCGACGCGTCACTTCAATGACGTCATATCTATTAACGGCATTTTAGTAGGCTACCGTTTAACGGCAAATTAAGTTCATCCTTTTTTTAATTGAATTTAATTCTTTTTTATTCTTTTTTCTCTTTTTGTGTCTTCTTATGTTCTCAAACTTAGGCTACTGATTTGTTTTATTTTCTATACTTACTTACTTAATTTCAACTTGTAATCCTGTAAATGGGTTAAACTGTTGGGCCATAAAGCTATTACAAATACAATCCCACTCAACTAAATTTTCCTTTTCACACGGTGCTCATCCATCTTCATTTTTAATTGTCTATGAAACTATGAAAGTCATTTTATGCCAGGAATTCCATGTCTGACTTTTTTTCAATATCATTGTTTATCAAAGTCTCCAACTTCTCGAAAGGCCCGCCTCTGCTTATCATTCGATCATTGTGAATTATTCTGTTATTTATTCTGTCACTTTATGAGAATTTTGTTCAAACCTATTTTCACATGATGATTATCAACTATAACGATAAAATAGTTGCAATGTTTTACTGTGAAATCCTCTACCCTCTATGAATGCAATGAAACCCTTCGGTATTATAGGGACTCTTCATTCACCCGATATTATTAGTTATATGAACCACAAAGCTGCCCCTCATATGAACACATATGAGTGGGATGCGAAAAAATCCTATAGTGAGTGTGAATCCTTTGGACACATTATAAAAATCTATCTTGTTTCTCACCACTGAATGCGAATTATTGTTAACATAGTGTTGTACTTATCAATCCGTTAATATTTATCATTTCGATGTAGAGTTATTTTTGTAATGAATAAATTATACTGTGGTGCGATCTATTCGCAAACTTTTTTTTATCCAAAATTGTCAAGATATTCAGGTAAAAAGGGTTGAATCATTCAGATGATGTTGGGAAACATTATCTGAATCTTGACACGTTTGTTTCTCCTTCAGCTAGCCCATTCAAAATCAATCTCTTATTTCATTGGATATAACTCTCATTTCTCTGATATCCTATATCAGCAATATCGTTTGGATAAACTCGGTTTTTCAACGTGCCCCTCTAAAAATCAAAGTGGAATGAAATCGGGTTTTTTGTTGGCCATTTCACTGCTCCTCGATTTCCTATTCACTCAGGAAATTATTCATTTGATTATTGGCACATAATTTCAGTATTATGGAGTGATGCTTCATAACAATACACCTAACTCAATATCTAATTAGAGAAACTTTAACAAATATTGATGTTCTAAAAAATTTAAAATAAGTGTGAACTTTATAATTATTATAACACTGTTAAACCACTCTCTTTTATGTATGATATTAGAAGCAATGTTTTTATGGCTAGCATCTTACTTGAATGAGAAAACACATTTAAAGGGTTATATATCAAGAGATATTATAGTGCATTCTGGTGTTCCTCAGGGGAGTCATCTTGGTACCGCCAGTTAAAGTTTATCTTTTCCGGCGTACCTATAGGTGTTACAAGATCGATGATGGTTTGTTTACGTTGTGTCTCACTTCAGCCAGAGTTCTTTGGACTTTTGGCTGGTTGACTACTCCGTACTGATGAGGGCCAAGAAGCCTGAAACCGGTATGCGGATTGTTAGGTGAACACGACTTAAATTAAACATAATCGAGCTTTATCAGAAAGAAACATTTGCATTCAATGTCCATTGATATTTTATGGAAGTATGCATGGATTTTCAGGTGAATATCATTCAACGTTCTGCTGGTATTTGCCAGGAAAGTAGTTGTTTTCACCTGAGATCTACCTTTCTCTGGTTCAATTTTATATTGAACCTTTGAGAAACCGTTTAAATTGATTTTTCTATTCATTCCACTTCACATGGCACTTATCTCTCACTATATGCTAGACGGGCTTGCCACATCTACTGAGAAGGAATCTTTATTTTAAGAAACCTATCGAGGTGGAGATTTTCGAGTGTTTCTTTCGTCACTGGTACCGCCAGTTAAAGTTTATCTTTTCCGCTACCTATAGGTGTTACAAGATCGATGATGGTTTGTTTACGTTGTGTCTCACTTCAGCCAGAGTTCTTTGGACTTTTGGCTGGTTGACTCTCTCCATACTGATGAGGGCCAAGAAGCCTGAAACCGGTATGGATTGTTAGGTGAACACGACTTAAATTAAACATAATCGAGCTTATCAGAAAGAAACATTTGCATTCAATGTCCATTGATATTTTATAGAAGTATGCATGGATTTTCAGGTGAATATCATTCAACGTTCTGCGTGGTATTTGCCAGGAAAGTAGTTGTTTTTCACCTGAGATCTACCTTTCTCTGGTTCAATTTTATATTGAACCCTTTATGTGAAGAAAACCGTTTAAATTCGATTTTTCTATTCATTCCACTTCACATGGCACTTATCTCTCACTATATGCTAGACGGGCTTGCCACTCCTACTGAGAAGGAATCTTTATATTTAGAAACCTATCGTGGTGGGAGATTTTCGGAGTGTTTCTTTCTGTCACTAGTTACCGCCAGTTAAAGTTTATCTTTTCCGGCGTACCTATAGGTGTTACAAGATCGATGATGGTTTGTTTACGTTGTGTCTCACTTCAGCCAGAGTTCTTTGGACTTTTGGCTGGTTGACTACTCCTACTGATGAGGGCCAAGAAGCCTGAAACCGGTATCGGATTGTTAGGTGAACACGACTTAAATTAAACATAATCGAGCTTATCAGAAAGAAACATTTGCATTCAATGTCCATTGATATTTTATGGAAGTATGCATGGATTTTCAGGTGAATATCATTCAACGTTCTGCGTGGTATTTGCCAGGAAAGTAGTTGTTTTTCACCTGAGATCTACCTTTCTCTGGTTCAATTTTATATTGAACCCTTTATGTGAAGAAAACCGTTTAAATTCGATTTTTCTATTCATTCCACTTCACATGGCACTTATCTCTCATTGGTCCATTGCTGTTTAACATATTCAAAAATGATATAGAAAATGAAATAAAATATAGTCAGTTCATGTTATTTGCCAATGACTTGAAACTCTTTAATCGAGTTTGCTCAATGACAGACTGAAATGCTTCAATCTGATTTGGATAATATTGCTAGATGGTGCTCAAAAAATGTTCTATACCTCAATATATTAAAATGTAAAGTACTTTCCACAATACACTTCAAAAGATATGTTTTAACTACCATATGAATAACAACCAATTGGAAGAAGCATTCAATATTAGAGATTTGGGAGTTATAATGGACAGTAAACTAAACTTTGCTCTACATCAGGATCATATCATAAATACTGCTTTGAAAATGTTAGCTTTTATAAATCTATTCACAAGAGAAATATTAACACTCTAACTTATTTGTTCAACACTTTGGTGAGGCCAACTCTTGAATATGGATCCAATGTGTGGTCACCATCATACAATAATCATATTCACAGAATTGAAATGGTGCAAAATAAATGTTTACTTTGTCTCTCACATAAGTTGGGGGTCCCTAGAACTGAATTTTCTGCTAGCCACATGCGTGAAACGTTGAATATTCAAGAATTGCATACAAGGCGCATGCATACTGACCTTATACTAACCTAAAAAATTGTTAACAACTTGGTCACCTGTCCTAACTTGCTATTTAGATTTGCTCTTTATATCCCAGCAAGGTCTACCAGAACAATTCAGACCTTTACCATATTTCAGCATACATGTAATTATGGGAAGTATTCTCCAATTTCTCATATGATAAACACATTTAATTCATTCGATGTAGATGTCTTTGAAAGCTCATCGACTCGCTTCAAACGTGCCCTCAAATCATTATATCAAATCTGATACCAGCTTAGTGTGCTATCCTTGTTTAGTTTGAGTGATAGTTTCAAGTTTTTAGTAATTAATTTGTTGAAATTAGTATTATATTTAATTGTGAAACGGTTTACCCGTATATAAATAAATTATATAACCCTTATTATTAATATATATATAATTAATATATATATTATATATTATTTTATAATAATATCAGTTATTATAATTAATTTGTAATAATTCCGGAATAAAAAAACTGTGGCACTTCCACGCCTACGTAATGCAGTTTTTGATTTTGTACGGATTTTGGTATGCTTTAGATATATGACACTAGCAATTTGTTAAAACCATCTATTTTGCAATTGTTTTTTCATTCTTGGTATGGTGTTTTTTTAACTGTTCCCATGTGACAAAACAAAACAATGTATCTTCTTGTTTTCTGAGAGTGCGAACTAAAATTTATTTTTCATTTCAGTTTGTCATCTTAGTAGTTGATTCAACAGATAAAGAAAGGTTATCAGTTATAAGAGACGAGTTGAAGAAAATGTTATCCAATGAAGAATTATCCAAAGCAGGAGTGTTAGTGTATGCAAACAAGCAAGACGTTAAGGGATCCATGACAGCATCTGAAATCTCCAAAGAGTTGGATCTAACATCGATCAAGCAACAACAGTGGCATATTCAGTCATGTTGTGCTCTAACAGGAGAAGGGTGAGTTTTCTTTTATTTGTCAATTATAACTGATCTTTGTTTGGTATGGTGACAACTATTGTTGAGAAAATAATGTATTCACATTTACTTGATATTACCAGTGTCCACTTTTAAGTTCACAGCAAAAGTTTTTTGTTTTTTATTATAGGTTTTTTATGAAAACTTCAGAATTATTTCATATTAAAATTGTAAAATAATAATAAGAATTATATACAGATTAGAAGAATATATGTGCATTCTCCAGAAAGTGATGGAACCATACCTTTATTTGCAAAGTAGAAAAGAATACTAACGGTAAATATTGTTGAAATTATTTGTCCATTTTTCTCGTCGCCCTGTACCTATATCTTGAAAACTTTAAGCATAGTTGTTGCTTATTGTAGGATACAATGAATTCTCACCACTACTAATGACATTTATTGAAGAATGCGAGAAAAGAGTTCTTGCTGTAAACAGACAATTCTACTGTAGGTTTTTGATTGCCACTCATAGCGTTACTGAATACAAAAAATAAGTTCAAAAACTAAAACCCGACTACTGAAAAATCACGCTCTAAAAAGTATGAAACAAGAAAATATTCTCATCTGAAATTGTTATGTAAAACTATTCAATATTTATCGTCTATTAAATAATCAACTTACACATAATATATTTTAATGTATTTAATACATATTCATAGTGATGTTCAGAGGATAGCCGTGGAATGCCACTTTGCCCTAAAGCTATGATCTCTTACTACTATTAGAATGTATTGTTTTGTTAGGGTAGGTGGCATATGACCACGGCTATCCTCTGAACATCACTATGAATATGTTTTTTTTTATATATTTCAACATGTGTACCATAGTCCATAATGAAATACGTATTTATTATATATGGATTTTGGGTAGGTTTGGAGAGAAAATATGTTTGCTTCACATCTGAGGCGTGATTTTATAAATTATTCCCAATTATCGGGTGCATGCAAGCAAAGCCGCGAGCAACAGCTAACAATATATATATTTTTGAAATGATTCGTCACATTAAATTGAATATGGCGCCCTCTAGAGGACATAAAGTCATGAACTAAACAAAATATGTTTAATTATGCTGTGTTGGGTATCAAATAAAACGGCTTAATTAACACATTTCAAATATATATATATATATATATATATATATATATATATATATATATATATTGTTAGCTGTTGCCCGCGGCTTTGCTTGCATGTACCCGATAATTGGGAATAATTTATAATATCACGCCTCAGATGTGAGCCAAACATATTTTCTATCCTCTGAACATCACTATGAATATGTATTAAATACATTAAAATATATAACATGTGAGTTGTTTATTTAATAGACGATAAATATTGAATAGATTTTACATAACAATTTCAGATGAAAATAATTTCTTGTTTCATACTTTTTAGAGCGTGATTTTTTCAGTAGTCGGGTTTTAGTTTTCGAACTTATTTTTATGTATTGGTACTAATAATATTTGATTTGATTTGAAAAGGTTAAAAAAGGATCTCGAGAATATTGGCGCAAAAAAGCAATTTCGAATTTCAACACACTTGAAATAGATACCATAAAAAATATCGAATGGTATGAATACAATGAGCAATATTATTTAAAAAATCAATATATATTTTGAGAATAAAAATAACCTTTTGATTAAAAATCACCTTTTGACTAGTTTCCTTGTTACGAACCAGAGAAATCTGCTTTTTGTCCTATTATTCAGTGTGCAAATCTAATGACTGATAGTCATTAATCTTAATGTCTGTATCAACAGTTTTTTTTTCGGTACATCATCGCCATTTTTAAGTTCTTGTCATGCTGATTTTTTTCCGGATGTTATGAAGTGGCTAGGGCAGGCTCTGCACCTACCTGTTACAAAGCTATTGTTTTTATTAAATTTCTTGATAATCATAAAACATGCATTTTCATTTCGCTTTCCTGTAATTCGTGATAAGGGCTTTGTTTGAATATTATGGATTACTCAGGTGCAGACTGATAATGAACAAAACAGAACATTTTTTCAACTAATTATTAATACTTCCTGCATTTTGTTAAGTTGAAGTCATTAAATGTATTGTTTATGTTATAGATAATGAAATTGCAAAAAAATATCAGATAGTTCGTCTAATCGCAAGAGGTAGATTTCACAAACTATTGTTGAAAAATGAATGATGTTCTGACCTCACATATTAGCTGTTCTATAATATTCCACTCTAGAATGAGAAATGCTGATGTGTTATGTCATGAAAGATAAATTGTATCTAATCAACATGAAAGACCACACCTCATATAAAAGCATACATGGCTAACAAAAATTATTAGTTCATTGAAAAAGACCGATTTTCTGTTTGTGTAAACTTTTTAAATGAAAACTTTTCAAACGACTTATGGTTCGCCAATTTTGGTAATTAAAATAAAAGTAATTTTTTTTCAATATTTCAAGAGCTGCCATTTTGAAACTACGCGATTATTTTGAGCCATCTTTCAACTTAGCCGAGGTATTATTAATACAAAGTACATAAAATATATTTATAAATATATTGTTATTGAGTTCCAGGGTTGTTTCTTTCTGTCACTAGGTGCCGTTTCGCAGGTGATTCTTAAATTCACCTCGAAACATGTACCCATTGTTGACTGAGCATGGTTGTGTTGATGTTTGAATTCAGTCTCGCTTCAGCCTGAGATTTTCAAATCTTTGGCTGGGACTGCCCTTTACTGATGAGGGCCAACAACCCGAAACCGAGACTGATTTAAACTAAACACAATAATGTGTTTTAGAAAGAAACATTTGCAATTTAATATTAATTTATATGAATTATTGCATAGATGTCGAGCAGATATCATTCAACATTCTGCATGGTAGTAGCCAGGACAGTAGTTGTTTTCTGCTCTTCATCTACCAACTTTTAGTTTAATTTATATTAAACTATCATGGAGAAGACTTTGGGAATTTTTATTCATTGTTAAAATAAATATATTTTTGGTTGAGGCAATTGCCTTCAACTTATAATTAGTTGGAAAAAAGACTCTTGTGTTATACAGGGTCACTCACGGTCGATGGTAGGTTCAATGTATACGGAGGACGGGACATAGGATTATTTTGAAATTTTGGTTTCTTGAGTAATAAGTTCTGCTCTATTGATCTAAAATATTTTCAACGCTGTGGCATTGCTGCTTAAATTGAAAAGTAGCAACCACATTGATATTTTAAATGAGACACCCTGTATATTATTGCGTTTTTACTTTTGTTATTGCTTTCCGATTATTTTTGTATAATACTTCCCTATACCTATCTCCAGCGGTTTTCGAGAAATTAATTGATTTCCTTATTTTTTGTGTAAAACAGCTTCAATTAAATGTTTCTTCCTGCGGTATTTGGATTCGTAGAAAGCTGAAATTTTAGGTGTAGTTTACAAAAATGGTGAAAAGTGTATTTTTTTTATTGGGACACTCTGTATATTATCGAATATCCTGAAAGCCAATTGAAGTTTCCTTTCAAATGATGTACCATGTTCCTATACCTAGTCAGGTTTCCGAAATAAAAGCAAGTTTCTATAAATATCGTATTATTTTGCCATATTTTATATTAGGTAGCTATGAAATGTCATGGAACATGTAATTCTGAAAATTCGACAATCAGTGCATCAATAATAAAACGTTTGCGCGTACATTAACGAAAATTTAATCTGAAAAGAATCAAAATGGAAGGCAATAATTATTCAAATGACGTTTTGATGAAATTTTTCATTCTTAATGGCCAATGTGATCAATTATAGCAATAACATGCAGAAGATTCAATGAAATGTATCCCGATTTACAACCAATGAATGGGAGAAAGTTTGTATGATTACAAAATATTTTTTTGGGTCAAAACTGAAAGGGAAACGATGTCTCATTTGAAATATCAAAGTTGTTGCTACTTTTCAATATAAGTGGCAACGCCGCAGCGCTGAAAATGATCAAAATGGAAGAAATTTCATGGACATAGCCCTCAAAGAAAAGTGTTAACCATAGACACGTGTTTCGGGCTTTCGGCCCTCATCAGTACGGTGAAGAAGTGCGAGAATGAACAACAATTGGTAGTAAACGACTGATGAGGGCCGAAATCCCAACACGTGTCTACTGTTAACACTTTTCTTTGAGGGCTATGTCTATTAAATTTCTTCAATTTTGTTTTTAACAGTCCCCTCGATATTCCCCCCTTTCATCTTTATAATCCTGGACTCGGATGTCACGCAGGTAGCTATAGCTACCTCCGTGGTGACGTTGGTTGTTACCCTGGAATGCAGGGTCTGCTAACCGAAGCCACAAATGTGTGGCTGGTTTCTGTTTGTTGACTCCGTTGATTTGTCGTTCACTACCAAGTGTTGTTCATCCTTGCACTTCTTCACCGTCCTGCTGAGGGCCGAAAGCCCGGAACACGTGTCTACGGTTAACACTTTTCTTTGAGGGCTATGTCCATTAAATTTCTTCTATATATATATATATATATAGGTTTAAATATTTATTGACTGTGAATTATCTAGGGAAATGATTTTTATTTGGGAAGCAGTCAGGTATGTTCAATTCAATGAATATTTTTCGTTTTTTCAGTCGAGATTTCGATAATGCTTATTATCTTTATCAAGATTTCTCTAAAATATGTGTTAACAGAATTATATTATTACAAAATATACTCACTAACATGAAAATATTAAAAATTAGATTCAAAGAGTAGCATAAGACATTTCTTTTATGAATGAAAAATTGTAAGGATATAGTAATTGACTTTTTAAAAATGTCAAAGAAAAATATATACCTACAAAAATGTAAAGGGGATTATTATTTGAATTCAGTTCATTTTATTTGTGAAAAATATAAGTGTAAATAGAACTCAGATCGTCAATATCTGTTTTTTTATTAATGTTATGTTTATTTTTGTTAATATGTACCATAAACTGTATATATATATATATATATATATTTTGACAATTTGAAAAAAAAGTCAATTGACACTGTCTATCAGTACAATTTTTCATTATTAAAAGAAACGTCTAATGCCACTCTTGAATCTAATTTTGATTATTTTCATGTTAGTGAGTATATTTTGTAATAATATAATTCTTTTATTAATCACACATATTGTAGAGAAGTCTTGATAAAGATAATAAACATTATCGAAAGCTCGACTGAAAAAAACGAAGATTATTCATTGAATTGAACATACCTGTCAGCTTCCCAAATAAAAATGATTTTCCTATATATATATATATATATATATATATATATATATAATAAATACACGAAAATGGAAATTGCGTCCGAGAGAAATACATGAAAAAGGAAATGGTGGCATATTGGACAAATTATTAAATTAATGAAAAAAAAACATCCTCAAGCGGGAGTCGAACCCACGACCTTCTCATCTCTACCAACTGAGCTATTGAGGACATAGGAACCGCCGCATATTTGTGAATATTTTTTCCCATAATTTAATGTTAGTGTTGAATGAATAGAAAAGATCGAAAGTACTTATCAATGGCCATCAAGACCCGTTAACCTTTCACTCTAACATCATCGTCGACGTGACGATTTCAATAAAAGTTTAGGAAGATGATCTCCAACCACTGATAAGATTTTTGACAAATATATAATACGAAAATGGAAATTGCGTCCGAGAAAAATACATAAAAAAGAAAATTGTGGCAAATTATTGAATTAAAAAAAAAAACAAAAACAAAAAACGTCACGTTGACGATGATGTTAGAGTGAAAGGTTAACGGGTCTTGATGGCCATTGATAAGTACTTTCGTTCTTTTCTGTTCATTCTAACACTAACATTAAATTATGGGAAAAAATGATTCACAAATATGCGGCGGTTCCTATGTCCTCAAATAGCTCAGTTGGTAGAGCGTCTGACTAGAGATGAGAAGGTTGTGGGTTCGACTCCCGCTTAAGGATGTTTTTTTTTTCGAAAATTTAATAATTTGTCCAATATGCCACAATTTCCTTTTTCATGTATTATATATATATATATATATATATATATATATATATATATATATATATATATGAATATATATTTATATATAGAAAAAGCGAAGATGGATTTATATGAAATCTATCTAAAATGTGAAACTACTAGTGAAGGCCATCTGTTCGTTGTAGGAGAATAAAACTATTGAACAATAATTTTCATTTCATTCGTCAAATTCATGAGGAACTGGTTGGTCTATGAAGTCCGTCTTCATAAAGATAAGAGATTACTCGAATAATTGGTCATTATATTATGAAAAGAATTCTGTTGGTAATAGGAATAGGGAAGAATTCAACTAATTATTGTAGAAATATATAATTGAGACAATGATAAAGCATATCGTTTATTATAACTTTTGACATGAAACACAACACAATAAACTTATCGCGGGCAGCAGAAATATAAACAAAGTATTTATGATGTCAAGTGTTTACATTTGATTTAACAGAATAAACACATTGATCACATGCTCATGTCCTCGAAAAAGACGGGATGCGACTTTTGCCTTTTTAGGGTTCTGCAGATCAAAATGAAAAACAAGAACCCTAACAAGATAACTCACGTGTCTGCCTGTCTGCCACTTATATTTTTCTCAACGAGTTTGGGACGTAGAAAATCAAATAGTAATAAAGCTCATCAAGCCATGAGTGGCGCTCAAAAAAAAAATCCAAAAGTTATAAACAATTTAGTAAAAAAAAGGGTTTAGTTTTTCGCGAATATCTCGAAAACTATTGCAGTTATCGCAAATTAAAAGAAAAAATCATTAAGGAGCAGGAGATTTCCTAAAAAAAGTTCCGACTCCCGGAACTCTACCACCATTATTTATAATTTTAATTTAGGGGTGAAAATAGTTCTCAAAACGGAAGATGTCGTTACCGTAAACTCGGCACGATTCTCTCATACTTACATTTTTTTCAACTCATTAAATATGAATATTAAGGTACGAATAAAAATAAAACAAAAACCCGACTATTGAAAAATCACACTCTAAAAATTATGAAACAAGAAAATATTCTCATCTGAAATTGTTATGTACAAACTATTCAATATTTATCGTCTATTAAATAAACAACTTCACTATGAATATGTATTGAATACATTAATATATATTACGTGTAAGTTGTTTCTTTTATAGACCATAAATATTGATTATTTTGTACATAACAATTTCAGATGAGAATATTTTCTTGTTTAATAATTTTTAGATCGTGATTTTTTAGTAGTCGGGTTTGAACTTACTTTTTATTTACATTATTTTGGGGTTATAATTTCGTAATAAAGTATTTGCAGAGTCGCTTTACATTTTTTTGTTTAGGTTTTATTTTTTTACATGTACCTAGGTAATAACCGCTTGGAGGTACTCCCAGCTTATGTCATTATTATTACACACGTTTTGTTTTTTTTTATATAATTTTAACATGTGTACCATAGTCCATAATGAAATAGGTATTTATTATATATGTATGTTGGGTAGGTTTGGAGAGAAAATATGTTTGGTTCACATCTGAGGCGTGATTTTAGAAATTATTTCCTATTATCGGGTGCATATATTTTTGAAATGTGCTAATTGAGCCCTTTTATTTGATACCGAATACGGCATTATTAAAAAAATATTTTTTGTTCATGACTTTATGTCCTCTAGAGAGCACCATATTCAACGTCACATAGCCTATAATCAGCGGACGCTCAAACAGTGCTCGCGAAAATAATAAATTCTTCAGCATAAGTTTGATTACATTTTTTGAGTTCTATCACGATTCGATGTTTTTTTAGTTTATTAATAATTTGTTTGCATTTTCCTGATATCCTATCGAAAGAAAATTGGCGCCATCATATTCACATCATCTAATTCATCATCTGAGAAAAAGATGGTTTTTATAGGAAAAAAATTACGACTATATTTTTCCCATTCGAAACGAGAAAATTCTACTTGATATATAGTAGAGGGTAACATCGGACGTGGAATGCGATAGACACCATGACAAATTGCTAAAGTGCAAGATTTTTGAAATATGTCGAAAAAATCACAATTTCGAGAATTTTTTTCGCGATTTTCCGATCTTTTATTGAAATAGGATTTACAACATCGCGTTTACATCATTTCATTCATCATCTGAGAGAAAGATGGTTTCTATAGAAAAAAATGTCAGCTATCCTAACCTAAAAAGTACGACATTCGAAACGAGAAAATTCTACTTGATATATAGTAGGTAACATCGGTATAGTGCAAGATTTTTGGAATATGCCAAAAAAATCTGTTTCGAGAAAAAAAAAATTGCGATTTTCCCATCTCTTATCGAAAGAAGATTTGCACCATCGCGTTTACATCATTCCATTCATCTTCTGAGAGAAAGATGGTTTCTATAGGAAACCTAACCTTGTGTCTTTATGCTCGCGCGGGCTATAACGTGCACTTTATGGTCAGCGCGGGCATAAAGTACACTGTTATGTAGTTCGTAACTAAGCAATAAAAACACTAATGAACTAGTATGACATAAAACAAGTTTTGATAGCTCTATTTGGTTTATAATTTTTTAATCACTTAAATTGTTGATAAAAAAGTAAAAACAAAAAATTTACGATTTTTATAAACGGTGATCTCTTTGAAACCATTTGAAGAATGGATTCCAGAGGTAGAAAAAAACTCGGGTTTTTAATTTGAAAATTACTTAATTAACAAAAACATAAGTAATTGAAAAATTGCGTTTTTACGGATTATTGTTCATTCATCTATCTAAGTGATACTGATTTTTTTTGTTTTTTTACATTCATATTTAATGATTTTTTTTTGTAAATATGAGGGAATCATGCCGAGCGCACGGTAGCCACATCTCCCGTTTTGAGCACTATTTTCACCACTAAACTAAAATTATAAATATTGGTGGTAGAGTTTCGGGAGTCAGGACTTTTTTTAGGAAGTTGCCTGCTCTTTAAGGATCTTTTTTTAATTTGCGATATCTGCAATAGTTTTCCAGATATTCGCGAAAAACTAAACCCTTTTTTTATACTAAATTGTTTATAACTACCTACACGTTTGGATATTGAAATTTATTTACTTAACAACTCATACAACTTCCTGGGGATGTCAAATACATTGTAAAATCTGGACATTTTAAATAAGAAACTTGGTAACAACTTGCGGTTTAATCGAAAATATTCGACCAACATTTTTCATTTGAATTCAGCAAATCGAAAATCTCCCCGTACAAATTTTCATTAAAATAAAAGAAATTGACTGATATAGATTGTCGTGAAATGTATTATTTATTATCCTGGAATGTCTCATTCCAAATTGTTTTATACATATTTTTAGCATGAAAGCCAGCACATTACTAATACCGATAATGTAATTTTCTAATGCGGAGGTCAGACAAACAGATACCGTTGTTATCGTAAGATTTCAATTGGAGCGTGACACCAAATCGGTTTCTTAACTTTTACTTTCTTTGCTTGTGACGTATTTATTTTGCATGCATAATGCTTCCTATAGAGTCCGCGGTAGAATTTAATTCAATGAACTCATAGAAAATATCACATGAATGAGTCGTTTAATGTATCAAATTTAAAATTGAATCATCTTTCATTTGATATCTCCTCAGCAGATTGATGTTTTGTTGACTCAATCTTCCATTTTTTTTTCGGAATGCTGAGTTGTTGCCTTTACTATTCCTTCGTTATTGAAGTTATTATATTTTTTATTGATATTTCAAAAGGATATGGTGGGATATCCAGTTCTTAAATAGTTTTTCGTGTTTTAGTCAAGCAAGGATATTCTTACCTTTTTCATAAATTGATACATTCCGTTAGTTTCTGTTTGATGCCTAGAGCAAGGACTGGAAGAATATATTATTTAAAATCCCGACGGTGATACTCAGTCAATAATCACTTGAGGGATAAAAATAATAACGGGTACTTCATTGTGCTAAAATTTATATAAAAACATGTAAAATCATTTGAGGATAATAATGTGAAGAAATCATCGTTAAAAATTGTACAGTATTAAATGTGATGAAGGTATGATATTACAATATGGATGCAAAAAAAATCAACCTTGGCCGAATTCGATTCTTGGACTTGAATGCTTCAGATCCGCCACTCTAAACCATTACGTTGGCGCCGCTGAGAAGGTTATTAGTTCGAATTATGCGAAATTAATAGCATTTCAGGAGAGACGGCTATAAATCTAAGAAATCGAGGATAGTGACAGCACAAGTGGACCAATTTCTAGTAAAAGTACATTTTTAATGATTACAGTATATAACAATATGAGATCAATTTTTTGAAATTTACGTTTATACAGCATCGCCATAATGTTTGCAACATATGGGAAACAAATTATTATCGGAAAACATAATTTTTTTTTTTTTTTTTAATATACCACGTTTATAAAAGACTAAAAAGTATAAAATAATTTCTAGCCCCATACAGATTTATATCCCCATACAGATTCCTAACCACATTAGCTGCATTTTTTTGGTGTGTGTGTCAGTCTTTGGATGCAAATAAACCATGTTTATAAAATACTAAAAAGTATAAAATAATTTCTAGCCCCATACAGATTTATATCCCCATACAGATTCCTAACCCCATTAGCTGAAAATACATGCGTTTAGTGAATATGTCACGACCACATTTTTTTTTTGTGTGTGTCAGTCTTTGGATGCAAATAAACCGTAATGCCTATAATGTTAACACAGCACAATTTTTGAGATATTTAAGCACTTATAGCAATATGCTTATACCATATTATGGGATTATAATACGTGCGTTTAGTAAATACGTCACGACCGCATTTTTTTGTTGTGTTTGTTAGTCTTTGGATGCAAACAAACCGTAACACGTATTTTGTTAACACAGCACTTTATCCAAACATTGTATTTGAAGAATTCTCGAGATATTTAAGCACTAATAGCAATATACTTATACAATAATAGAGAGTTATTGCAACTTAAAAAAGCGCTGACTTTATTAAAATAAAGTAAGGGATGCCTGTATTTTAGATATCCTCAAAGTCGGACACAATGCGCATGCGTATATGTCAAAATAAAAGAAACTATTAAAAGAACTATAAAACAGACGTTGCATAACTCTCTATTATGGGATTATAATACGCTTTGTTGACATCCAAAGACTGATTTACACCAATAAAAATTAGTCGCGTGACGTCACACTAAACGCGCGAGTTAGCTATGAAAATAGTTGTAAGATTTAAAACGAAAAACGTGGGCCGTATGCAATAGATAATATTAAAGAGTGTAGGGAGTAGCTGTCGTTTGCAGTGCAATAAAATTGATAGTGACTTAGGTGAACTATCCATGCTTCAATTATTCATTGCATGTGCCCCACGTTTTTCGTTATAAATCTTACAACTATTTTTATAGCTATTAAAAATTCACAATGACAAATTTTCAGGACAATCTCTATGGGGTCTTGAATCTGTAATGGCATATAAATCTGTATGTATTTTATACTTTTTAGTCCGTTTTATAAACGTGATATATTAATTATTTTTATTTAAATAATTATTTAATACGTTTTAGTCCGTTTTATAAACGTGGTATATTAAAAAAAATGTTCACATGATTATTTTATACTTTTTAGTCTGCTTCGTAAACGTGGTTTATTGACAAACAAAATTAAATAATTATTCCTTTCATTCAACTGTGTGTGGCTCATTCTCCCTATTAAATTTTCCCTTCTGGGTATCCGGATTTTTTGGGAGTGTTCTTCCGTTCTATTTTCTGGTTTTTTATATACTCGTTTCTCTTGTTTCTATTTTCTGAAGCTTTAAATTTTTCTTAATGTTTTCCTTTTTGATTTTCATTGGTTACTGCTTAGATTTCTATCTGAATTTTGAGATTTTTCTAGACTATTTTTAGATTTTTTAACCGCACTTTCTTCCTTGCGCGATGCCTGTAAGGTCGAGTATGGCAATAGCGTTCACTATCGCGAAGCACACTCTAGATCGCAAAACAACGTCTACTCGTCACGGGTATGTGTGATCCTAACCTCACTTTTTGTGATCTTTGAAAAAACAAACAGATAGACAAGAAAACGATTTAATATTGTGTTATCATCCAGTTCTGGGCCATTTCCGAAGTTTATAGTCTGTAGCTCATCGGGAAGTTAGTTTAAAATCAATTGCAAGATTTGTTCCGGACAGACACATGAGGACAAGATAAATCATTAGACCTATTCATGAATGAATGAGTAAAATTGTGTTGAAAGTTGACATTTCGCCTGTCATTCACGTTTCATTCATACAATTCGAGATCGGGTTTAGTTCTGGTTTAGCCAATCACAAGCCGGGTATTTTCGTATTTGCAAGATCGATCAACAAAATAATTATGTTTTTGGATAGAATTATAGTTTTTTAATCAGCTAGTGTATAAATGGTGGCGATTAATGATCGAGAGAGCGAAGCAAGCGCGTTTGGATTTTAAAATACATACATTTGACAGCGCGAAGGTAATATGATTTGACATTTGAATAATATTCGAATTCGTGTATGTTCAGTTGCATATACCACAATTATACATTAATGGACCAAATCGAACATTTACAGGTTATTAATGGTCGATTTCGGTATTAGTTTAATTGCATATATCACAATTATGCATTAAAAGAGAAATTAAAGGTTAATAGGGGTCATTAACGATTGATTTCGTATAGATTAAACAGACTCGTTAATACGAGGTCGGCGGAAAAATATATTATAAGACTATATTGTCATAATCAGTCAAACAATTTATTCCGAGATTCCTTTGATTGAAACATTCACATGTTATATATATTTTTATGCTGATCACTGCATTCGATGCATACTCATTGACAATCAGTATGTGTATTCAATTGTTCATCATTATTGTCCATGTTTATTTTGGAATATAAGTTGATTGTTAATTATGAATAAACAATACACCGGAAAATAATTTCAATAAGTGATGATAACGGAATAGATGAATATGTATGTGCTAGTATTTCAACAGGAAAAATATTTTGAGAAATTTGACAAACATGATGGATCCACAATCACAAAGGACGTTTGCTCATGTTGAAAATCTTATGATGGAGCGGATAATGCTTTTATGAACTGCTGTAAATTACATACAATTACTTAATTTAGCTTTGAAACCAATAAAAGTACGGGAGATTCAATCTTTCGCTTTCTGAAAAATATATATTCTAGTCTGAAGGAAGTGAGCGATGCAGTGTTTTGTGATATATCTAAAGCTTTTGACTGTTACATAAGCTTCATCTCTACTTCTTCAGAGGACGAAGCTTCAATTGGTTCGAGTCCTATCTGAGTGAAAAAACCCAAATTGTGAAAATTGAGTCTCTCAGCTTATTAAGAGCAAATTAAGAGATATTCACTATTTTGGCAGACAACACGACTATCTTATCGCAAGAACTCAAATTATCTTCTTAGTAAAATGACTCGTATATATATAAATTAATTTGTATCTTCTCTGAACTATCTTTGACCATTGTAATAATTTTTTTCAACTTGTGATTGTAATTTGTCTAGTAACTAGCAAATCAAATATTTTTATTATTACTTTTATATTTATTTTGTACGAAAATTTGCGCATGAGATGACAATCTTCTGATTATAAGTATATTTGATTTGTTATTGGAAAATTCTAAATATAGTGGATATTTTTTTCTAAAGAGCCATGGAATTCTCTGTGACGGTTCGGAATACACTAGCCAAAATCAAGATATCTTCATAGAATGAAAAGTCCACGCTTCCTTGTGAAATTCATGTGTTTATTAAAAAGTGATAATTATACTAATAATAGTCATTAGCCTTATCGATCTTGGGAGTGGGCCTTGTTCTTCCGACCAACTGCTTGGTTTAGATCTCTCTCCTCTGATTATCTTACTGAAAAATAAAAAAAAAGCTGATTTAGATTATTTTCTCTCCTCACCTTTGTTAGTAGGGCTCACCTTTTCCGGATAAGTCATTCTAAGATAGCTGGAAGCAGCCTAGACTGTCGCAGACCAGGATTCATCGATTTCTCAACTTCAACATATTTACAATGAACTCTCTGATTTTATTCAGGTGAGAAGATTGTTATAGAGAGGTAATAGTCCGGCAGTGAATGGCTTGGTATTAGTTTGTATCGGAAAGTTTAATGAAACAATGTCATCGGGGACATTTTCCAATGCCCTCAATTTTCAAGTCAATTCATCGTCTAGAGACATCAGTCCACTCTCCTACCTTTTCTTCTTCCTTTCGTGGAAGTTTCCATGATCCCAAAAAGGCCGTTTGAGAAGAAAACACTTTGGAAAAATCGTCAGGTAGATTTCAAGAAAAATCGAGCAGTCATCTGATTTTTGACAGACTGATGTAAACATTGCAGTAAATTTCAAGGATTTCATTTTCGCGCCAAATGTTCTGTGCGGGATTTTGTTCGAAGAACTATACATAAGCGAGCTAATAAAAACGTGGTAAACATCGATTTTGACATGTGAAATGACCACCAGTAAGGCGGAAATTTTGAAAAATTCATTACGAATGGGCAAAAAGTGGGGTTGTTTTTAAAGATAGCAACTAGGGTTGATTGAAAAAGTTGTTATATCTATTTTTTCAATTATTTTAGATAGATATTTCAATTACCATATATATATATATATAAACAAGTTGATTGGTGAAATATTGGGGGGTAACTTCATGAATGAACTGTATTTAATGTCTTGATCCTTAAATATAAAAATATTTGTACATTTTAATGATTCTCAATTTGAAGTAATTTTTAATTTAGATAGGTTTCTGGTTATTTTGTTTGAATGCGCTGTAACTTTTTTTTATTTCAGATTATATCAAGGACTCGAGTGGATAGTGAGCCGATTGAAGAGGAAATGACAAAGTTTCTACTTAAGCTAGAACCTAACGTCTTTCATTCATTATGTTGTAAGGAACCGTCTGTAATATACTTGAAAACCGATAAATGAAGAGCACACCAAATTAATTCTGGAAAATGACTATTAAGCTGACATAAGACAGTATTATGGCAAGTTGTCTCCCCTACCAGTAATACAATGATATATAGAGTGAATAATTGTTGTATATAAAACATCTGTGTTTCAAATGGGAATATTATATTAACGAAAATGATATGGAACATTCCCAATTTTGAAAACAGGTTAATGACAAATGGAATAATAGATATACAGGGTATTCTCCTCTATCACAATATCATTGAATTGAATGTATATATCGATATTTCATAAAAACAAATGAATTCAAGGTCAAACACACTTATAGCTCTACAGCTACTTATTTGTGATAACAACTCATTTAGAATTGATATGAGACATAAAAGTACATTTTTTTATCAACAAGTCCATTCAAAAATCGATGCAGAATCAAAAAAGCCCAATGAAAAATATATGGTTCCATGCTTTTGTTACGCCTTAGTGGAACTCTACCTAAGGAAGGTCCTTTGATCTTCAATTCATTTTTATTCCAATAAAAGCCTCATTTTCCAGAATTCAAATAATTTTAGAGATTATTTATCAATAGCGTGTGCACTGATACAATTAATTCAAATAAGACTTCTCATATTGAGAAAACAGTTGCAAACCAAGAAAATTTGTGAATTATTTCATTGATGGGAATTTCATATTTTTCTATGCTATTTTATATTGATTATAATTTGATTTGTCCTTATTGAAAATATTGCCGGGTTTCCACCGAAAATCATTTTAACTGCGTTTGGAAAAGACTACAACCCAAATTACCTTTTTTTTTGAGAGGCTAGTAAATAGTTTTTTGTGTACCTAATATAGTTTAAGTTTTTTTAATCCTAGGTGAATCATGTAAAAAGATTAAGAGATTAATAAACTGTATATATGTAGGTACCGCAGGTTTTTCATTCTTAAAAATATAATGTGTGTATTTGACACATAGTGCACCCATTTTCTCCCTGGTGGATTGAAATGTATTATCTGTCTGATTTATATCATTTCAAAATTTGTTCACATCCAAATTTTTTTTCGAAAATATTACACCCATATGTATGTGTATATGGTCTACCACATGTGGAACATAAATAGGTGTATTCGTCATCCATGTAAGAAAGCTTCTGCAAAATTTTAAAACACCTTCAATGATACGCAAATGAGTAATTACACAGCGTGACGTGTCTTGTTGTCTCTATGAGTTCATGGTTCGAACGCTGCGCTGAACGAACGATCGAATAGTATTTTGATGAGGTCAAAGTTTTATTAACCTCTTCGGTTCACGCAAAGTTTTAAATTAATCTCAATAGTAGATGCTGCAGCCAGGGTTTGAATAAATCATGATTTAAAAAAAAAACAAAAATAAAAAATCATGATTTTTATTAAAAAAAATAAAAATAAAACGTGATTTTTTCAGATTTTTTAAATTTTGAATAATGATAACATGTTTTGGTCTATTTTAAGTACCTATGTATCTTTACATGCAAACTCAAACAACAACAAATAGCATTTTCCTGTTTTGACATATCTTGTATTGGTTTATTCTTGTCAGAACTTGCGAAATCAAGAAATCGCTTCGCGCCGCCTCGCGCCATAATTTCCTTGTAAATATCCTGTCGAATCTTGTTTGCACCAATATTAAAATTGAATATTATACAAGAAATGTATGGAAATAGTGGATTCCTTCCTACCACTCATTATAAAACTTGAAGCCAAAACTGAACCATTTTCAACAGATATGTTTTCAGAAGAGGTATTATCCAGTGTTAGTGCCTTACAGTGGTGGGTTTCACAAAATAATATTCCTGAAGTTGCAAAACTTCTTCCTATTTGAAACAGTTTTTATGTGCTGTCTCCTCAGCGGCTTCGGTAGAGAGAGTATTTTCTACATTTTGACTCGTTCACTCCAATTTACGAAATAAATTAGGAGTGGAGAAAGCTGGAAAATTAGTATTTCTGTACAAATACTATAATGAAAATTAACGTTGTATTTTTTTTAAATATCTATTTTTTTTTTCAATATTAATAAACTAGTTTTATTTGCAGTGTGTATCAGTTTGATTTGTATTTTGACTATATTTTGTAAAATAAATAAAGTATGAAGTGAAATGCATAAAGCACACAAAGTCGTCTTCACAAAAGGTTCAATATAAATTGAAACACAATTGGTAGACCGACAGGCAAAAAACAACTAATTTCCTAGCAAATACCACGCAGAACGTTGAATGATATTCACCTGAAAATCCATGCAAACTTCCATATAAATGGATATTGTTCCCAAATGTTTCTCCGGATCTCTGGTTGGTGACTACTCCATACTGATGAGGGCCAAAAAGCCTGAAACCGGTATGCGGATTGTTAGGCTGACACGACATGAATTTAAACATAATCGAGCTTATCAGAAAGAAACATTTGCGAACAATATCCATTTATATGGAAGTTTGCATGGATTGTCTGGTGAATATCATTCAACGTTCTGCGTGGTATTTGCTAGGAAAGTAGTTGTTTTTCGCCTGTCGGTCTACCAATTGTGTTTTGTACCTTTTGTGAAAACAACTTTGTGTGCTTTATGCATTTCATATCTTATCCCCCTTCATATGGCTTTTTCTCTCATTAAATAAATAAATGTTATTTCGTTATTTGATTTCACATTTTTTATTTTATTCATTGAATAAAATATAAAAATCACTTGATTAAAATCATTAATTTAAATAAAAAATCACTTGATTAAAATCATTGATTTAAATCGTGATTTAAATCAGGCAAACCCTGGCTGTAGCAGAATTCCTTTACAAACGGGACAAGTCTAGCGCCCAACTAGTGGAGCAATTGAAAAAAATGAATAACAGTTACGAGACTCATAGCAAAAAGAGTTTTGGAGAAATTCCGAAGACAGGCCTTGGAAATAATAGAGAAAAGCAGAATCATCAAAAAAAGTTGGTAACAACACCGAATACAACAGGTATGAGAAATCTTTTTAATTCTGCTCCTGGCAAACAAGGAGAAAACGTTTCATTGCCCAATGATTCCTATCTAGGAAATGACGACAGCCCATGCTAGAGTTCTTAGAAACTCCCCTTAGTCATTTTTCCCTGCAAGAACAACAAATCCATTATCAACGAAATAGTGTACATTATCAGCAGGTAGAAACCATGAAAAAAATATTTCGAAGAAAATACTCGAAAGCAGAGTAACAACAAACTATTTTTTAAGATATGATGTTAGTGAGGTTAAAAGGGATGATAGACAAAAAAAAGTGTAGATCATACAGGGTTGGGGGAAAAGGTAGATGTCAATATTACTAAAACTAATTTCAATTCGATTAATCAACCATTGGCGTAAACGTTTTCCACACAACAACAATATACTAACACAATTTTTTCCTATATGAATTTTTCTTGGCTTAGACAAAATGTTCAGAATTTCAATGACAATATAGGAATATAATTGGTATAAGAAACCCAAATGAAGCGCCACAAATAAACTTTGATTCTAATAAAAATTCCGAAAGAATTGTACTACAGGTCCCAGCACACATTTTTATGTATATCGTCCACCATTATTTACAGGATTTTCGCAAAATACATATAATACCCCATAGTTCCTTCCTCAAACTGGAGTCACTCATCATGCAAACTTGAACTATTTTAATCAGAGTAGTCGATTCATTTCTAGTGAACATAATTTGGAAGATAATAGTTCCATTAACAATCAACAAAGTAATTGTAACCAGTTAGATGTAGCATCCAATTAAGTCAGATCATCACAACAATTGCATACCTAACAACAGTACGATTATATCGCAAATAAATGATTCAATTAGATTTTTTAACTCTATCGAGTCATCAAAGAAATTGCCAATTTTTTATAACAAAAATGGACTCCATCTAATAGATCTTTTGCAACAAATGAAGCAATTTTATAATTCGGATTAAATACCATATAAAAATAATAGTTTAAAAAAACTAAAAAACACGCTTTTATAGAAAACCAAACTCAAAAAATATAAAATAAATTTGAATTAAGAATAGTGTAAAATTTTTTATAAAAATAAATTAATAATAATGTAAATAAGAAAAAAAAATATAAAAAAAAAGCGTGGGGTGCTTTTTAAGATTAGGATTAAGCACCCCATGCTTTTTTTTAAATAAAATAATTTTTTTTCTTATTAACATTATTATTGATTTATATTAAATTTTTTTCTTAATTAAATTTTTAAAATTTATTTTAATTTTTTTTAGTTTGGTTTTCAAAATTTTTTTTAGTTTTTTAAACTATTATTTATTTATTTTTTAGTTCGGTTTTTTATAAAAATCGTGTTTTTTAGTTTTTTTAAACTATTATTTATTTTCTTCTTTTTAGTTTGGTTTATTTATAAAAGCGTGTTTCTTAAATTTTTTTAAACTAATATTTGTTCTAATCCACTATTAATTCCGTGATTACTATTAGAAACTGTAATTATTTTCCAAATCATTAATGTGTACAGCTGTATTAATAGTCAAATCTCGATTTTAGAAGTCATTCAAAGATTTTAACGTCAATATTTTTTCAATTTTGACAAAAGAGTCATAATCATAATCTCCCTCAGATACCAATTTTGAAGCGAATCGGACCATAATCACAAAACTCGTCCGCCATATTGGAGCCGCCATTTTGTTTTTTTTTCACACAAAAATTTCTTAATGCATTGTTACCGGAATTATGTACACCTGCCAAATTTCAAATCATTCGGACATCTGGAAGTGGGTTAAAATCAAGTCCAAAGGAGTCGATTACAAACATACAAGTGAAGCTAATATAAAGCGTGTAATATTTCAAATACATTATCTCAAATCAATTGAAAGACGATGCTTCTTTATGGAGTCAAGCCTAGATATAATTCGGGATTTTAACTCTTTCAAACCGGCATTTTTACAACAGTTTTGGAAAGAAGACAGGTAAGCTTAAATGAAAGAAAAACTAAGGTTATACAGGTGGGTCTTTTGTCTTTTGAAAAGGAAGCTTTAAGTATAGTGAGGGCTTTTTCGAATAGATATGTATTAGCGATTCAGGAATTTGATTTCGAAATAAAACATATCGGGCTCTGAAAATATTGTTACATATGCTTTGTTTTCATCTCCCACTCCTCGGAATATTTTTTTAAATGCTTCCTGCCAAAAGGCCAAATGCTCGACTTTAGCGAAACCGGAATCTCACTAGTGCCTACCTTCCAGGTATTGTCATGCATAAAAGGTTACGATATTACTACCTTTATTTAACTCTTTAAGCTGAAACGTCTAATACATAGAAATTCTAGATACTGTTCAATCTTTGATATTCAACATGTTCCTGACAGCAGAAATCTATCACACATTTATGCCTCATCTTTGAACATTAAATCATGCATTTAAATCGGCCTTTCTATACGAGTTCCATGAAATCCAAGCCCTCTCAACACCTCCTTCAGAAGTACGAGATCGTTCAAAGAAAACATGTGAAATCCACAAAACTCATCATTTGCCATGAGTTTCTTGATCAACTCTGTAGTATGGAATACTCCAAAATTCCTTATTGCAGCTGGGTTGTGTTGATTTTTCTTTACGATATCCAGGATGTCCTGGGGAATGCCAATCCCGCAAAAATTCGAAACGGCTTCCAAAGACTTCTGGGAACTTACTATGAAAATTCCTGGTATGATGGGAATACTGATGCCAGTGGCTCTGCATAGTTTGGCGAATTTCTCGTATGGTTTGTACGAGTAAGAGGCTTGCGTTATTATGAAGTTTGCTCCATTGTTCACCTGAAAAAATAAATTAGTGAGGTATAAAATATGAATACGAAAGAAAGGTGACTACTCCCCATGCCCGTGACATGAGAAATAGTGTTCATGAGAAGTCTGAAGAATATTTCTCGATATTTTGTACGGTTTTTTCTCTTTACAGATGACTCTCAGGCTCTCCTTGGAGAATCTGGGAGGGAAGCATGGTCTTCGACTCGTTATAGGGTTGGATGATGAATTCATTACCCTACTAAGCAGGATGAACCTCAAAAGGAGCCACTGACGGAGATGGGAACAAGAGGAAGCAAAGTAGGTTCCACTGCTTCACAAAGCGGAGGAATAAAAAGCAAAATACTAGTGCAATAACAGACCATCGACACTTTCTGTATAGTAGGTAACAAACCTACCGAAAAAAAAAATAATGCGGGAATCCACGGGCCACCGAATTGGACCTCGTTCGAGAGGAACCAAAAGGCAGACTCGTAAGATTACTTTCCAGGTTCGGGAATAGTGCCCAGATAGATACGGCAGTAACGTACCTAAGCAATCATCATTTCCTCGTATGAAAATAGCTGCTCCATTAAAAAGAGGACAGACAACGCGAGAACGCCCTGGTGGGATATCAAAAGCGAACAAAAGATTATATACCAAAAAGCTTTACGGCAATCTCAGACAGCTGGCGTGCCTACTGCGAGAACATTAACCCTCTGAAGCAAGGCTCTGCAAAGTTCTCTCGTCCAAGAGGGACTGGATAGTATCATCCTCCTGTTCATAAGTATACTTCGATCATGTCTGACCCTAGGCTATATATTAGAGAATCGTCTTCATTCCAAAACCTGGGAAAACTGACTATTCCTAGGCCAAGGCGTACCGAGCCTGACGTCCTTTCTTACGCTTGAAAGGCTGGTGGATCGGCACATCAGAGAACAATCGCTGCAGAGTAATCCACTGCACAAGCAACAATATGCCAACTAAGTACGAAAGTCCACATTATCCATAGGATAGAGGGAGTACTGACTAGCGGACAATCCGCAATGGGGGTTATCATTGATATAGAAGGAGCATTTGATAACACGTCATTTGAGTCCATTTACCACGCTGCGGTGCGGCATGAGGCCGATCAAACCTTGATCAGGTGGATCAGGGCTATGCTATCAGAGCATTTGACAACACTTCATTTGGGTCTATTTACCACGCTGCGGTGCGGCATGAGGCCGATCAAACCTTGGTGGATCAGGGCTATGCTATCAGAGCGAGTGGTAACAGCAGAACTTGACGGGAGAACCGTGGCTACCAAGGTATCAAGAGGGTGTTCACAGGGAGGAGTTTTGCCACCCCTATTATCTGGTAGTCATCGAGCTTTCACGGACGTATGTGTGTACACAAGCACATATATATATATATATATATATACAGTGTGACCCATTTAAAATGGAACCACCCCTGTAGAAAACGCATTTTTCAGTCAATCTCAAAAAATTTTCATAACTTTAGTTTCATTTCCAAGGCACTCTATGGTTTTTTTTCTTTGTCAAAAACGGCAAAAGTTTATTAGGCAATTTTTGTTTTCAAATTTGACTACACCACTGGATTCGTAGTCGTTATAAATGAAAACCATCAAAATTTCATAAAAAAATATTGGTCAACTTAACAACGAAGTTACAACAACTTTAATTTTGGAAACAAAGTATTTGATTATAATTTTTGTTTAGATTATAGACATATTTAAAATCTGACAACACTGCCGATACAAAGTAGAACACTAGTGAATTTGTACAAAAAGGAAAGTTATAAATCACAGCCTACTATTGATTTAGTACAATACCTATGCCTAATGTATTAGTTCAGCTTTCCTCGAATTATTGATACCTTGTCTAAAGGCTTGTTTTAGTTGAGTATTGCAGAATTTAACAGGAACATTTTTTGTCCTGCTTTCTGTTTAATTATTGAATAAATAATTTTGATACTTTAAAACTTGATTTGGTTCATTTCGTTTTTATCGGCTATGGAAGACTGCATAACTTGAAAATGAATTTTAAATTTTCTGTTATTTTTGAATACCCTTATAACCTAAGATTTTAAGGGAATATAATTCACAAATCCAGTAGCGTACTCTGATTTTTATTACAAAATCTCTTCCACCACAAATCGCTCACATTACCATATTTCCAGGAGTTATAACTGTAGAACGGAATGAGCTATTGACTTCGGATTTTCGCTGTACAAATTCACTGGTGTTCTACTTTGTATCGGCAGTGTTGCCAGATTTTAAATATGTCTATAATCTAAATAAAAATTATAATCAAATACTTTGTTTCCAAAATTAAAGTTGTTGTAACTTCGTTGTTAACCAATATTTTTTTATGAAATTTTGATGGTTTTTATTTATAACGACTACGAATCCAGTGGTGTAGTCAAATTTGAAAACAAAAATTGCCTAATAAACTTTTGCCGTTTTTGACAAAGAAAAAAACCAAAGAGTGCCTTGGAAATGAAATTAAAATTATGAAAATTTGTGTCAAGACACAGTTTTTGATGCTTAATATTAATTTTTTTTTTGAGAATGACTGAAAAATGCTTATTCTACAGGGGTGGTTCCATTTTAAATGGGTCACACTGTATATATATATATATATATATATATATATATAACTCTTTATTAGCACACAATTTGCTCTTTACAGGAATAGAAATAGAATACCATAAAATAAATCTAAAAATAAAACTAATACACAATACGCCATCAATAAAAGGAAGAGAGAGAAAAAAAACATATTAAAATAAAAATACACATTTAAAATACTATTTATAGTCAATCCAGAAAAAGAGGACTTCCTACTTTTCACCAAGAAACGCAATGGAAACCCTTCCAGAAATACTTTTCTCAGCAAGACAGCTTCTATACAAAGGACCTAGATGAGATTATTGAAATTCGCACCCAGGAGGCTATGTGCTCTTATTGGGCATGCAGATGAGCCTTTGGAAACATGTGGGGTCTGACACCTAAAGCCCACACTGAATATTTACGGCAATTATTGGCCCGATACTATTTTCCACCAACATAACTATTTTCTCTATACGAATACGGATTGCTATCTCATTTGTACATAAATAAATAAATAAATAAATTTATTGAATCGTTTTTGATCATACAAAAAAAAAGATATAGGATACGTCAGACAACAAGTAGTTTACAAATATTCTGTGCATACAGATACATAAAAATATAACAGCTCCACAAAGTAAATATATAAATACATCATGTGATTGATTAAAATAATACATAGAAATACATAGGAATATAACAGCACTACCAAATGAATATACAAATACACATCATTGATTGAAATACTCATCAGTACTATAGAAACAACCGTTAATCAAGAATTCTTTGAGTTTCATTTTGAAATTATTTTCCCTGTTTAGGTTTTTTATATCTTCAGGTAAGTGATTATAAAATTTTGCCCCCTTATAGGATGGAAAGTTTTCATACAGACAAGTTGAGTGTTTCTGAAGCCTTATTAATTCACCGTGCCTGGTGGGATATGAATGAAAGTCACAATTTCGATTGTAACTAAGTATTTGTTTTTTAAAAAGTAGAATACATTTGTAAATATAAATGCAGGGTACACTCATTACTTTATTTCCAATGAAGTGTTGCCTACAAGATTCTCTGTATTCTATCCTATATATTAGCCTCATTACCCTCTTCTGCGAGACAAATATTTTGTTAATTTTTGTGGAGCAGCCCCAAACAGCAATATTATAAGAAATATGGGAATATACAATAGCAAAGTAAACATTTAAAAGTTGGGCTTTATTGAAATTAGATTTCAATTGTCTAATTGCATAGTACCCACTGTTAACTTTCTTGCTGACATGATTAATACCTGACTCCCAGGTCATGTTACCATCGATGTAAGTACCCAGGAATTTGGTGTTATCTGATGATTTAATTATTTCATCGCCCACTCTAACCTGAAAGTTATAAAAAAATTTATTTGTCTTGGAATAAAACTGCATCAGAACAGCCTTTTTTTCATTCACTACTAAAGAATTTCTACAACACCAGTTTTTGAACTCGTAACTCAAGGTATTCAGTTTTTCTTCGAGTTCCTCTGGATTATCAGCATTCGCTGCAATTGTTGTATCGTCTGCATACAGAACTACATGATCTGTGCTTATGTGATTGGGCATATCGTTAATGAACAGAAGAAAAATTAGAGGACCCAATATAGAACCCTGCGGTACCCCAAGATCAATGTTGTACTGCTGCGACTGACAATTATCAATTTTAACATACATCTTTCTTAGAGTCAGGTATGATCTTAGCCATGCGAGAAAGTTACCCCTGAAGCCAAGTGATTCAAGTTTTTTGCATATGATATCTGGGTCAATAATGTCGAATGCTTTTGATAAGTCAAAGAAAAGTGCAGCGACATATTTTCCTTTGTCAAGTGAGTCATAGATACACTTGAAAAAGTTGTAAAATGCACCTTCTGTTGACCTACCTGGGCAAAAACCATGTTGATATTTAGCTATTATATCGAATTGATCTAGGAACGCCAGCATTTTCACATAGACAGATCTTTCGATTATCTTACCTAGCACTGTTGGGACTGTTACGGGCCTATAATTTTCGATAGATGTTGAGTCACCTTTTTTAAAAATCGGTGTTACCGATCCAATTTTCAGTTTGTCTGGGAACTCACCAGTTTCAATTGAAAGATTTATCAAAAATGCTAATGGTTCGCAGATTGAATCTCTAATGTTCTTTATTATTTTTGTTGATATGCAGTCTACTCCCACAGAGTTTGTGTTCTTGAGGTTAGAAATGATTTCCAGTACATCACTAGGATGAACTGGAGTAAAATAAAAAGTATGATCTACATGCATAGTGGTGTAGTCATTGAACGATGTTGACTCAAAGTTTGCATTTATTGTGCTCTTCGCTATGGTAGAAAAGTATGAACCAAAAGCGTTTGCAATTTTGTTTTGATCATTTACAAGATTGTCGTCTAGTAACAATTCCCGATTTATATTTTGTATTCCTTTTCCAGTTTTATTTTTGACTATGTTCCAGATTTTTTTTTGCTTCTGATGTTGGCTCATGTTTGCAAGAGCACCCTGATTGAATGCATACTTTGCTTCATGTATTTTTTTCCTATAGAGTTTTTTGAGATCATCATAATATTTTTTGTATTCTAAGTCATCTACATTTCTTGATATCCAAGAATGATATCTTCAGAAACCCACAGTTTTTTACCGAGCTGTGCTTTGTGATTAACGGTTTTTTGTACAGCTGGGCAAGTTATGTATTTCACCATTGTTTCATCCGCACCAAAGATATAACACAAGTCTTCAAAATATTAACCAATTGGAAAAGTTCATCAACGAGACATCACTTAAAGATGGCAAATGTGTTGTTGTTGATGGAGCGCGTCTCTCCATATTCATACGCTCTTGTATAATACTACGCTGCAATAGAATGACACCTATACCAGATATGCTATTCAGATTGAGGTGGCTTACGGTTTCTCGAAGACTTTTCTACCCAACTATGATATTTATATTTAAAATAATAAATACATTGCAACCAACATATTTAGAGAACCTTCTAATCACAAATAATGAAGTACATCATCATAGTACCAGATCGAACACCAATTTCCACATCCCAAAGACAAATGCACGAAGCAGTATGAACTCATTATTTTTCAAGGGTTTGGATAGTTTTAATAAATTGCCAAATAATATTAAAAATTCTACCTCGATCCATATATTCAAGAGGGATTTGATAATATTTATAACGACAAATTAAATTGAGTTAAATCTAATCTATACTAAAAATATAATAATAACTATAGGCCTTTGTTGGAATTGAGATTTAGAAATGTTCTATGTGGTTTCTTCTTTTTTACTGTTATTTTGTTGATATTTTTATTTAATTTATTTTTTTATTGTTTTAATTTTGTATTGTATGGATAAAGTACATTAATTATGTTTATATTAGGCTTGCCTATTTGAAATAAAGTTCTTCTTTTAGAGACCTCTGACCAGAAGCTGCGCGTCATCTTATCACTTATTTCTTTTTTTCAATCTATCAATTTTTCTAGGTGTATCTTACCTTTTGTTTTAAATACTCTATATCTTCCTGGATGGTTGGAGCTTTGGGGTGCTTTTCTGGGTAACCTGCAACTCCAATCGAAAAGTATTCACCAAAATGTTTCCTTATGAATTTCACCAAATCGGCGGCATATGGAAAGTCACTATTTGAGTCGTTCCAATCAGAAATATATGAGGAATCTATAAAAAAACTATTATTATTATAATATAAGGGTTCAGATACAATCATATTTGATTAGATAGAGAAATATTTATATATATTTTATGTTTTTGGGCGAGTTCAAGAGCAGTAAATGATCATTGCAAATGAAATAATCTGTAAAACGAAGCATTTAGAAAAGGACACGATTTCTTCAATTGTGAAACGAGAAGCATTATTGTAATTTTCCCCGTTGAAAATTCAAATACAACATGAATTCTGGTAATTTTATCCAGTTTCAAATGTGATTCGGGAAATATTCTCATCAAATAGCATTCGTGCTAGAGGATTTTATCGAAAAAAATTATAAATTTTCCCTAAGCATTTTGCCTCTAGGAAATTTAACTCGTGCAATTTGCGGCCTCATTATCAATGATTAAACCACTCAGGCTTCGTTTTCGTGGTTTAATCAGATAATAAGACCGCAATAAAATTTCCACCCGAAATGCTTTCTCGAAAAAAGAAAAAAAATGACCGATAAAACCTCTAGCAGTTATGATATTACCCTCGACAATTTAGTGGAGAATCCAATAATGTAACAAAAAATACTCAGTGGTGTATCTTATTTTGGAACATCCTGAATATAAATAGAAATAGTTTTAGAATGTGCCTCATTGTCGGACTTCTTGGATAGAAAAAAAGTTATGGAGCTTGCACCACTTCTGGGCTACCCTGTATATGGTTATGGATGTAGGAATTATATTGGTATTTTGCGTGAACTAGGAGTCATATAGGTATTTAGCGTTGTTGTAATTTCGTTATTACTTCAGTTTGTGCAAGGCGTTGTGTTTGTGAGAATCTTTAAACGAGCAATTCTTGTATATATATATATTATTATGATGCTATTATTTGCTAGTATTTTGATTTTTATTATTTTTAATTGTTATTAATTTTTTTATTTTTTTATTAATAAGTAGTTAAAATAAAATATTTGCCATTTGTTATGATAATTTGATTAATTAATTTATTTTGATTTGAAAATTTTGAAAAGGAATATCTATCATAACATTAATAAAATATCCGGCTATGTTGCTTACTCTTTTTCAAATACTCTTTTACCTGTATTCTTTTACCTTATCCCAGCTTAGTCGGTACGCCTAAGGAAACATGATATTACTCCCTCTCAAAGCAGGATTCAGTGGTGCCATATAGTTGCTTTGCTTGAAGTCAATGTTCAAAATACGGTTTTATGAAAATTGCAGGTTGTAATGTGATCAACATATGAGTAATGAATGCAGAAAATATTCTTTTATTGAATCAGAAACTTAAATGTACCTCCTATCTTGCGAAAATTAACTTATGAGTAGTGTTTTTGTCAAAACAGTAATCTGTGAGAAGTGAAGTACTTTGCTAATGTGCAAATCAAATGACCTTTGAAAATAATAATTGTAGGTTATATTAAATTATACGAACAAAACCAGAAATACTGCTCAATAACAGTGAAAGGTGTAATAAAATGACTTCAAATAAGTGTCTGCCCAAATACGTTCACTCAGTTTAGTTTTCTTTTACAAAAGTAGCTGTGATCTGTTTACTTGTGCTTTTATTGAGTCCTAGAGGTGTCCCTGGCTAGTGGATACTGCTGCTACTGTGTCCAGGCCCGTTTCTCTTGTTGGACGATTCCCGGATATGGATATTGCTGTGTCCTGGAGGTAATTGGCTGAATTGCTCCTATTCTCGTAGTATTTTCGTATTTATGATTAATAAATTTGGTCACTGTGTTCATCCAAAAATATCTCTCCCTATCAATCCTCGTTATTTTTCTTCCTGGCAACAACCACTTTTTGTTTTTTTTTCTCCAATTTCAGGTTTTTACCCACTTTCTATGACACTTTTCCTTATTCTAAACTATGCTATGGATTTTATATACAATTTACATTTCTATACCTTACATAATATATACTGAGTTAGTTAAAATTCATATCTGACAATTATCTGTGCTCAAAATTTTATATTTTTCATTTTCCATCAAAATTTTTGACATGTCGGTGTCATGTTTCCTTCTGATTTGATTTTAGCATACAGGATGTTCCAACTTGAATATTATTTTGTCTACTTGAGATCTAAAGTATTATTCATGAATTTTGATTTCTACATTTTTTATAGGTTGTGCAAATTAAATGAATTGTTGGCAACATACTTACGACAATAGAAAAGCTCCACTGCTAAACTCTTGAGACATCTGCGTCGACTAGAAAATGGTACAAGGTTTCAGGAAAGCAAAATGTACAGAAAAATTGCAAAACAAATATAGCAGGTATTTATGTGATATATAAGTATAATTATGCACGACCGGGCGTAAAGTAGCACTTTAGCGCCCGGATTTGCGGGCGTAAAGTAACACTTTAGAGCCCGCGGACTACTTTATCGCCCGGCGGGCAATATTTCCAGATTGCTCCATGCTCCACAAATACAAAAAATCAGTGCTACCTACAATAAATTCTCAGATTAACATACTGAACATTGAGAAAATATGAAATTAGAACTTACGTTCATCATAAGATACAAATCGTCTGATGCTTCCCTAAAAAATAACTCGATTTCTTATCTGCTTAGAATCTTCGATTTCTTTGGTTTATAACCATCAAATTTTCGTTTAAAAAAAGCTATCAATCTTGCGTATCTACTGATATCTATATTATCATGTACATTTAAAGTAGCTTTCAGCATGGAATAATATGACCACATGGTAGAGGGCTTACAATATTTAGATTTTTCCAGAAAATAGGCAAGAAGTACCTACAGTCTCTGTGTATTTCTTATTTTTTACATTTTTCCCGTTGCACCACCTCACGAATTCTTCATACACCTTGTCGTATATTTTCTTGGATTTACTTGGCAATATACTCAATTTCGCATCCTCAGCTGTTTTACTTATTTCTGGTAGAGTACAATTCACACTTTCTTCGTCGCTTGAATCCATTTCAAAATCACTAATAAATTATTTGTGATCACAAAAATTGACAGCAAATATGGTGGCTACTAGCCTATATAATCTTATTTCGAAAAATTGACTGAGTTGCCATGGTAACATTCATTCCATCACTTCTTGATTTATTCTGTTTCCGATATGATATGAATATACATCCTCACGGCAGCCTTGATGTATTTTTATCATGTTCTAGATATAAAGAGGTATCTATCTACATGACATCAAATATACCGGTCGTGCATAAAATGTTGTATGTATTTCGGGCGTAATTTGCTTTTATGGACCGAGGCGTGTTAATAGCCCTGGCTATCGCTCGGTCTATTACTTACACGCTGCGGTCCATAAAAGCCTATTTTACGCCCTTGATACATAAATAACTATTATATCACTTTTTAGTCTTTTTACATTGAACAAATATTTCTTATAACAATAAATATATATATATATATATATATATATATATATATATATATATAAACGGCTCTAACGATTTGTATCAAATTTTGTATTTAGAAAAGGATTTGCTTTTTAGAGTTTATCTATATAATGTTTCTCCTGAAAAACGCGATATTACACAAAAAAAAAACATTTTTTATGGTATTAGGTTAAACAGGCGAATCCACCAGATTCAACTACGACATCAGGAATAAACAGGCGAATCCACTATGACGTCTGGGATATCGGTAGGTAGGTTATAACAGAATATTTGTTCGTGTAAAATCACGTTTTTTCAGGAAATACATCTCTGAGATGGAGTTATAACATTATCCGAATATTTCAAGTTTATCTAAATGAATATCTCCGAAAAAACACGATTTTACAGAGAAAAAAACATATCTCGTAGGGTATATTTTAATTGTATATTGTATAAAACTCTCAAATCAATTTAAATTTAATTTGTAAGTTAACATAGGTTTATTCTTTATCTGTTGTCAATTCGCTCTGAATATAAAATATCCATTTGATAAACTGCAATTCTGCCTCGTCACAAGCGACTATCACCCTAGCTGTTATTGGATATTTCAAATCGACATCTAAGTTTTTCGTATGCGGAAGACTCACGCCGATTTTTGTGGATTTTCTAGCTCTGATTATTTCATTATCCGACTTGAGAATGAACGAATTAGAGTCGATCGAGAAGTTGAATTTCTTTTGTTCTGTGAATGGGTTGAAGAATGTTATGCCGGATATTCCTCCAGGTTTTACGAAGAATGGCCCTTTTGGTGTTGGAAGTATACATTCACCAATGAGAGGATGTATATACTCTCCAGTTACTGGTGAACTGATTATAGCTTTACTTTCCAGAATTCCCAATTCACTGGTTCGAACTTGATAGTGAATTTTCCCGTTTCTCCCACTGGTATAGGAACATATTTGTCGGCTGAGAATGCAAGGTGGTCAAACTTTCCTGTTAATTCCAAAGTCGAACTGAAAGTGTTTTTCATATGAATGGAATTATACCCTTTTTCGCCGAGCTCTGCCTTGAATCTGAGAACTTTCTCTAGCAGGGGAGGAGTTCCTTTCAGAATCAATTCGTACGTGAATACCCCTAATTCTTCACACTTCGCTTCTATGTTGGTCTTGGTTTCGCCCATTTCCAATGGGATGTAGCAAATAACCAGATCATGAGTTGTATACGGTTCCATAGAAACGATTTTCTGGAAACGTGTTTCAGGTACACCACCACTTATATTGAACTTAACCGGCATGTCGATGGGATTTTTCAGTTTGATGATCGATGTCACCTGCTCCCTGACACGAGCTGCCATTGTTATCGTATCCAGAGGACCGCTTGGCAGAACTTTGACGGATAATTCGTAGAACATGTATTCACCAGTTTCAATATTCGTGAATACAACCTTGAAATCCAATTGTTCTTCGTTCATCACATACAGGTTCCACCTGTAGCTCTTCGAGCTGTTCGGGGGCACCTCAATAACATTTTGACCGAAGGCTTTGTAAATAGTTTTCGCCGTCGATTGACTAACGAGTTCCGTTCGAACTTCGAAACATTGTTTCACATCCAACCAATTTCCGACTGTGAGTGTTTCGGTGTGATCCTGCTTGCACCAAATATCCAACGTAAATTTATCCATAGGAAGAGGTGGCAGCGCCTCTCCAATCAAGTCGTATATGATGGCCTGGCCTTCAGGAAGCGGTATAAATAACGTACCTTTGTCTGCGTCGCGTCCAATCATCTTTTCAGGTGTGTACTCAATTTGGACAACGCTGCTAGATTCGGGTTCCACCATAATTTCAGTGGGCGCTGAGAACTGTTTGTTCGAAACAACAGGATTCAAACACCACCTGGTTTTTGTGTTATTTCGTATAGTTATCGGTTGAGTAGCTGTTGTTCGTACTGGACAACTGAAATTCACCGTACCCAGTGGCTGTGGCAAATCCGCCGAATTTGCCATCACTTGTAGTTCCATAGTAACACCACTATCCACAACACACTTCGCTTTTTTGAAGATATCGCAATGTACCGTCTTCGGCTTGAAACTGATCCATATTATCATATCGGACTTTGGAGTTATAAATCCATCAATGGGATGTATACTGAATTCGTCGGAAAAGTCTTCCATGGTCCATTTGAACCGTCCTTTTGTGCCTCCTGTGTTTTTCAATAAAACACTGAGAACCTGCTGACATCCCACGATGACGTTTGCAAATGTTAGCATATGCTTATCCAAAGAAAACTCTGATGTTTTACTGGATCCTTTTACTATGCACAAAGGCTCCAAGTATTCTTGTACTTGGTAATATATCTTTTCAGCAAATTTTCCAATACTTTCGGTAGGTCTGAATTCTACGACGAAGCCACTTTTCTTACAGCTATCTAGGGAAACAAACCCTTTCGGATGTATCTTCAAAAGTTCGGAAATGTTTGGTAGAGCTTGATCGCTAACATCTTTATTTGGATTTTTCTCCGCTTCTTTATCAACCAATTCGATATTTGTTCCTTTTTTTGACTGAGTATTTTTATCCGAAACGATATTGCCGGGTTTTTTACTCTTGGTCAATTTTAGATTTACCAAATCAGGAACTTCCATTTCTAGGGATATTTTCTGGTCTTTCGCTCGATCTTGAAAGTGTTCTAGTAAATTCAATCTGATATCGACCCTTGTGAGACTTTTGTTGATGATTTGTAGAGCATGCTTTTTTGTAACGCCAAGTTTAACAGCATCAAAATGGATGAACTTGTCATTCGGATTGACCAGCTGTATATTCAGTTCTACCCCTTCTCCGTTTATTTTCAACGGCCAGTTCGAAGAGTCCACTAAAACTGGAAGGGGAAATTCGTACTTTCCCACTTTCCGAGGGTGAAAATATATCGGAATAGTCACAAGAGAATTCGGCATTACTCTAGCTGAATTGAAATCGACTGTGAGATCATCTGTGTTTTGGAAATTATTTTCCAGCATAATAGGTTTGGAATCGATATTTTTCACTTCTAAAACCGTATTGTAGTATTTCGAACACGATTTTTGAACCAGACAACACCCAAAATTATAATTCGTGAATGAAAATCGGCACATTGCTAAAGCTGCAACGGCGTTGAGTTTCAACATGTATGTTGATCCATAAGAAATCTCCAATTTGATCTTAAAATCTTTCAAAACATATCTTTTACAGGCTTCGATCGTAAAAACTGCACTGAAAGTTTCTCCAATTGGGACAAAACCTTTTTCATTTCCGAGAAAAATATTCAGAGCATGTTCCACGGGCTTTTTATTAAAATTCCACGCATAGAAAAATCCAGTTTCTCCTTTATTCGAAATATGAAGTTTCAGCTTTTTTGGTATCTTGATGCCAATGTTTCCTAGATCAATGAGGTTTTCTGTTTTTGGATCCAAGACAATTTCATGTCCATTTCTATCGATATAAGTAACCGACGTCATAACTTCTGTGCATTTTGCAGTTACGCAGAGATTCAAAGGGTTTTTCATTTTTTGAACGATACATTTGAGATCGAAATTGTATTCGCCCACTTTGTCTCCGCCGTAAATCAACTTAATAACAACGTCTCTTTTGGATGGAATTGCACCCGAAAAAGGAAGAACCTTCAATTGTTGCTCTTGATCCTCGCTAAATAAACTGGATTTGATGAATTTGAAATTGAGTTCCATGTCCTCTTCGTTTCTCAAGACGACAGATTCTTGAGTTTGGATTTTCAACAAGGTGGCGTTGATGTCGACATGAACTTTTGTGAAAGAAACTTTGGGTTCCCTACAGTTTCCAGTGAGTATAAAATAACTATTGAAAGAGGAGCTGTGGAAGAAATAACGTGCTTGAAACATTCCTAGTTTTTGCGGTTTGAAACTGAAACTAATCTCGAATTTCTTTCCCGGTTGAACACGCCCGGAAGGTGTTTCGCAGTGGAAGAAGGTGAACTGTCTATCAGTTTCCAAGGATTCTAAAGTGAATGCCAACGGATCGCTGGATGTGTTCACTACATTGAATTTTTTCCTGGAAATTGTTCCAATTCCCACGGAAATCAGTTCTATCACTTTGACTGTCTCTGCATGATCGGTTCCTTCAAATGCAGCTTTTTCACTGACTATCTCCTTCCCGTCCGCCTCAAAATAACAATTAGGAAGTATACTGTCAGCCGTCACCGATATGTCCATATTACTGAGGTGTGGTTCGAGGGAAAGAATATTGGAAATGAGCCGCAGGTAGTATTGGGACGCTAACTTTGGGGTGAAAACTAGGCGCATGGTTTCTGTTTTTCCCGGCGCGATGGCGATATTTTTCGGGATGATTTCGAAAGGCAGAATTTCGCCGCTCAAGGAAACCTCAGAACTAAACAACGTTGTCCAGCTTACCGGTGACTCCAATGAAGGGGCGGGTGCAAGAAGTACTGATTTTGGATTGTTCAGACTCGTTGAGGACGCGTTCTTGGGGAGAATTTCATCACAAGTCAACGCCCACTCTATTTGTAACGGAATCAAACCAGTATTCCTAACAACAAAATTTACTTCATTCTTCTGATTGACGTAAGTATCGGGAAGGATCAATTCTCTGACTGTGCATTCATAGGTTCCATAATCAGCTATTATAGAATGGAGTATCGGAATGGTGTCCCATGCTTTCGACAGTAGTCTGATTGCAGGTTCTGATCTGTCCATGATGCATTTCCTTTTATTTTGTTCAGATTCTAGGAATTCCATAGATCCTAAGATATCCTTTTTCGCAGTATCGATCGCCATTCGAAAATACTGATTTCTCGCAGAACTTACATGTTCCTTCGATTCAGAAGTTCTCCACGGCACCAACTGCTGCCTGTCATCCCAAGGGATGTCCCCTGCCTCGCTGTCTAAGTACTCAATTCGAACGAATTTGCATTCGACTCTTATCTTCTCTGAACATATTGGCTTCCTAGTAGATACGGTTGCAATGATCTCCTTATACGATAAAGGTTTTAAATGACCAACTTTCGGGGTCAACGTCAGATTTTCGACATCGGTGAATTCGAATTTATAGTTCTCAATAGTCGAAGAGTTCCTTATTGTGAAACATTTCTTCTCTAATCGGTTCAAAGACGTATATCCAAAATCTAGCAGGTAGCCAACGGACGTTTTTGTCAAGGAAGGTTTGTCATAGTTGAATGTTGGGAGTTCCTCGATGTAGATATCAGTGTTGTAGCCGTGCGCAATGATATCAATGTTTATAATCTCGAAGGGGTTGTTTACAGTGTGTATTTTCATTCGCATATTCGTAGTACATTGTGATTTCGGACAGAATATAAGATCGAAGTTAGCTTTCTGGGATGTTAGCAGATTAACCAGAGTGGAGTATTTCGTACTTTCTGAGTCTTTTGGACTAATCACATTCAATAGATGCGCGGTATCATCACGAGGTTCCAAGGTGAACGTTTCTCGATGGTGATCGCCCAAATCCAGGATGACTTTACAAGGAATCACACCCACATTTTCTATTTGTATTTCTCGGCTTTGGGAGGAATCGATATATGTAGGAGAGAATTCCAAAGTGGCGTAGTTATTCTCATCAACGTTTGGTTTCAATAGTTTGATTTGGGGTACGCAGCTTTCACCAATCAGTAGAAACGAGAAGGTATCATTCGTGCTGGAGTTGTAGGATATTTCCAATTTGTTTTCGAATACGTTTATCGAGTCAGGATGAAAAATTATGTTTATATACTCCGTAGCATAGGGTTCGATGCTGATAGCATTAGGAGAAACTTGAAATATACCCTTCGAATCAGCCAATTGCATCGAAACGTTCGCTACAACTTTTCCCAAGTTTTGCAAATACAGCTTCTTCCCGAACTTTTCATCGACATAAACATTTTTGAAATGGAGCGCATTTTCAGATTTTACAAAAATGGAATGTCCTCCAATATTCTCCGTAGATTTGAAGTGTTCCATTTCTTCAACTATGAAATGTTCTCTGAACATTTTTTGGATATTGACAAAATTCAAACTGGGTTCAGATCCATCTGCATGTAAAGTCATTTTCCTTCCATCGATATCTTTGACCTGGGGCTCCGAAACCTTGATAACTACGACTTCTTCATAATGCCTTAGTTCCGTGGGCGTGCATTCAACGATAATCTGAGTAGTTTGATCAGGCTCCACCGTTCCAGTCGATGGATGCAAAGAAAATCCCCTCACTTCGAGTTTGCTCTCACGACTTGATTTTTTGTCTTTCAATTTTCCTTTTTCTGAACTTTCTTTATCTGATTTCCTGCTACTAGTTTTCCTGCTCATTTCAGTTTTAGATTTATCTCCTTTGAGTTGGGAAGCGCTCTTCAGCTGTTCTTTTAACAGTTTCTCTAGGCTGACAATCTTGTATTCGAAAGCAATTTTTCCTATATTTTTTATTTTCAATATTTGCGACTTGGTACTACAAATCTGTTGATATGCGAAGTGCATTTCGGAAGTTGGACATAAAACAAATCTTGATGAATGAACTTCTCCCGAAAGTGTCACTATGAAGGATCGTATAATATTTTGGGGCCTTTCCATTTCTACAAAACTGCATTGGAACGCTGGCAATTTGCTGAAATTTACCTCTTCAGTGGGGTAGAATTGAAACATTACAATATTTGTTTTCAAAGGAAGTAGAGTTTCTTGTTGAGAATTCATCTTGAAAAATCTTCTTATCAGGTGCTTATCGCCAGGAAGAATGTTTTCCAACATTGAAAATACAACAGTAACAGTACAGTTTCCCTTATTCACCAATTGAAATGGAACTTTATAATTGATATTGCACCTCATCAATCCCAAATCAATGTGGTCCTCGTATTCCACGATATATTCAACAGCATCTGACTGAAGAGCAACAGTTTCAGTATGGAGCGGTAAAGTATCCGAATGGAGCAAGTCGAAAATCAGAATCTCGATATTTTTCTTCGGGTTAGTCTCTTCCTTTTGCGGTGAATATTCCACAACGATCTCATCAACAGAGTATAAACCGATATTTCCACTAGTTTTAGAGAATGTATACACTTCATGAGCCTTTTCTGATTTGCCGAGTTTCCAAAATAAATCAATGGGCGAAGAGTTTGATAAATTGATCGTCTTCCACATGGAGTATCCTATGGGTACTTTGTCGAATAACTCCAATTTGGGATGCACGTGGAATTCTAGGTTGCACGCATTGGCCAACAATCTGAAAGAGTGCACTTGGGGATTGTTTTTCACTGATATAAACATCTCTCCGTCTACTATTCCTTTTTTCGGGGTTTTCAGTGATAAGGTCAGATTGAACGACCCACGAGGTTCGATCAGGAAGTTCTCCGGCTCAATGATGAACAGGGAGTTTTCATCGAGCTCGGCAGAGGTAACACATAGTAGATCGGTTTGGTTCCGTAAAGTGAGGGTTGTTTTGTAGGGCTCTGATTTGTTCGTGCCGGTAACGATCGATCCAAACTCGAAAACGTTGTCTTCCTTGAAAAACGTGAATCTGTCCGCTAAGGTCTTGTAACGGTAACTTTCTCTACATTTCGGAAACACTTTTTCCGGCGTGAAATCTATACTTGGCAGCTCGCACGAAGCGTTGCAGACTATCGAATGTTTGGTATCTGATCCCAGTACTGTCATGGTGTACGTGTGTCTGAATTTTCCACAAGTTGATGGTAAAAATACAACTTGGTATTTCATGATGTCCCCTGGTTGCAGGATGCTTCTTGGTTGTACTGAACTCTTGTAATTTTCCTTGACAGAGCTGAGAGACACACTGTCACCTCTTCTTTCGGTACTATATTTCCTTTTGAGAAACTTCCTTCTGGTTATATTACCCTCATGAGAGACCTGTTGATCAATTTCGTTAACACTCATTATTCTGAACCTGTCCGAAAGAATTTTCCTCTTTCTTTTGCTTCTTTTGACAACGGAAAACATTGTTTCGGATTCCTCGACTTGAATGTCATTTGCTCCTCTGTTCAACTCCCTGATTGCCTCATTCAACTCCTGGTTGTTTTTCAGCAAAAAACTCAACACCTCCAAGGAAATTTTTTTATTTCCACAGCTGTTGAATATCCACAGTGGAACACCCTGAGAATCTCCATCAACAACTTTGTGAATATTAGTAGTAGTGTTTTTCGTGGATGCTCTTGATTCTTTTGTAGAGTCTCTTGTAGTTTTAGCATCCATCCTACCGACTATAGTCATCCTAGAATTTTGTGACTTTAATGATCCTTGATATCGCCTATCCCAGAATTCACAAGTGGGTATGACTTCTTGTAAAAATTTCGAGAATAATTCAAATTTTCGTTTAAGATCTTTGGACATATTTTTCATTATTTCTTGGGCTCTATCAATTTTTTGCCTCGACCTGGCACTACTTCTCGCAGAACTGGTCCCTTTTGCACGTTCTTTAAGGATTTGTTTGATTTCTTCGTCTCTAACATATTCTTCCAACGTATGCGATAATAATACGACCTGAATGAATTTCACATTGCCGATTGCACGTAACAAACAATCTAAAGCGACATCTAGCTGTGGCAGAAACTCGCTGTTCAAACTTTCTATTATGACTCCTGCCGCCAAACTTTCGAATTTCTTCTTTAACAATAGGGTAATCAGTTCGAAAGGAATGCCTGCTGGGGGTTTCCCACTGTTCTTTTTATCAGAACCTTCGGATTTATGTTTTTTATTAGGACTAACTTTAGACCTATTCTTCTTCAGCATATTGTACGAAATTCTATCCATTTTTTTCAGTAGCATGTCATAGTCATCTTCTCCAGGATTTTTCACTACTTCAATTTTATTGGTGGTCATGTACTTATCTATAATACTATTAATGTCAAGAGCTGGACCACTCATATTTTCCACAAGCTCTTCGCATATCAGCCGGTCTATACTGTACACCGCCATGGAGAGTGTGTGTCCAGTTTTATTTGCTGCCTTGAAATAATCTGTGACAGGTGAACCATGGAAAATTATGAAGACGCCATTTTTCGTATCTGATTGTTCAACAATGTTGGATTTTTCAGGTTCAATTACGGCTATTCTCGTATCCGAATCATCCTCCATTAGACGGAAGTCGGTTTTGGTGTCGTCGATTTCATCATTCACCTCATCCAGTTGAGCTTTCATTAGTTCAAAAATTTCCTCTTTCGTGTGTTCCGCCAGGGGATCCGGAGAGCTTTCAAAATCAGTATCGCCAGCTTCTTCGTCAATTTTCATCGACTGTTTCAATCGGGATAATAACGAATAATAATTTGTCTGGAATACATTGGGAGATCTAAGCCTCAATTGGCTACCCAGTTTTATTTCCGGTATTAGGATGGTTTCCAAGTTGTAGGCGTCCAAGTACAGTTCGGTGTGACATTTTTCGTCATCGTAGTCCGGATCCAAATCAGGAAAACAAAACTCTATTGGAAACGTGGACACATTCTGTACCAAAAACTGTTTGATGTTATCCTGCGTGTAGGGCAGAGTGTTCTTGAAATTTAGATCCTTTTCGCTAAAGACCAGTGTCGCTTCTACTCCATGTCCACATAATTCCAATTCAGTGATAATCTCGTTTCCTTCGACCCTGAGTGTTATTAGCGAGTTGTAAAATCTTGCTTTGGTTGGGCGGAAATATATGTGCAGCAGGTCCTTTCTACCGGGTTGGAGTTCACCATTCTTGTGTGTTATCCAATAGGCTTTCGGAATTTTTGAATTTGGTGACTCGACTTCTGCGCTCCATTTACTCAACAAGTAACCATCGTTCTCGATTATTATTGCCCTCCGCAGAACAGTACCAAACTTGATCGCTCCGAAATCGATACAGCAGTGTTTTATCCTAATACTAGGCCTGGTAACAGTAGCTCTTATAATAATTGGTACTATGGCACCATGATTAACCTTCAAATGAAACCGTTCTTTGATACATTTCTCTTCCTGGCCAAATTTCCTATCGGTTGGACCGAAAATAACGAATAACTCCGCCATCTGCCCGACCTCTAGTTTCCTGGTTTTGAACTCTATTTTGATTTCATTTTCATCTAGTCTACTGAATGATTCTTTTTTTTTCACGGCGATGGTAACAGACCCCGAGTTCATGATCAAGACGGTGTAACACACAGGTTGGTTCAGGATGACGTATCCGAAATCTAGGAGGTAGGCTGGCACTGTGAATTCTGGAATTCGGTCGATTTTACATGTCACAGTGTGCTCAGTCAAAATATCGATTCTTTCGGCGATGTGTTCGTTCAAAAGTAGCCTCTCTATTGCCAGGTCGATTTCCAATGTGGTGGGATAAATGTCCTGTTCTGATATTACTACCCATCCGTCCTTCAGGAGTTCGGAATACATAACTTCCGTTATATATTCCGGAATACTTGTTCTTGCGACATATTTCGTAGTATTCTCACTTTCTATTTTATTCAATAAGAGCAGATATTCTTCTGTTATAGATGTCACTGCAGCATACGTCAAGTTCCTGGAATATTTTTGTATACTTGGTCTTGGTAAACTCATGACTAGCTGAGAAAAAATAGCATATCCATGCAAAGATATTTTGATGGGAGCTAAGTAACCAATCCCGATAATTATATCTTTCGTGAATTCTCCTGTTCTTCCCGGAAAATACTTGACGGTGAACTCTACGCTTTTGCCGGCACGCAAAAATATTTTATTTGGAGAAAGGCTGAACCATCCCGGAGTCAACGTGAAATCAGTGGCAAACTTGTCTTCGGTTATGTCTTTGAAATTAAAATCCGCCAATCCATCATTTTTCAACCTGAAGGTTTCTTGGCAAACCTCGCAGAAAAGCTTTCTTCCAAATTCGATATGTTCTTTATTCAACTTGTAAGAAATATTAGCAGATACGCCTGTCAACACAAGATGTTCTTTCTCTCCTTCTTGAACATTACAAGTTGCAGTGCATTTGATTTTGACATTTGGTGGAGGGAAAAAACCCACGGTAACCACAATGTATTCATAAGGCTCCAAATAACCTCGTGAAGGTTCGATTTTTACGATATTGCCCAATAAGGGCAACTTTTCTGATAATTTTTCTTCGAGAAAAAATGAATCGTCGGTATCTTCGATCGTTACGAATTCATCAACTAGATCTTTCATAATTTTATTGGCTTCCATTTCGAATCTATCATGGCTCCATTCGACTGTGGCCTCTACGTGTTTCTCTCCAAGAGTCGCAACGCTGTGTAACTCATCTGACATCGATATTGATTTAAAACTCTTCTCTACTCTCATGTAAGGCATTTTCTTCCATTCCTTCTGAGCATGTACTGATTCAGCCCTCGGCACAAGCCCCGATTCACTTTGGTGGTAGCCCAAAGAAGGTCTGGATTTGTAGAATTGCGTAATTGTGGATTTGGTGGAAGCGGCAACCAACGCGGGCGTTTGAAGTTCCACATGCTTTTCTTGCTTGATTTCGGCTTCCTGCAATTCCTCGATCTCCAAATATTCTTCGAGCAGCTCCCAAGTGAATGTGGCTGGTAAAAATGTTGTATTCTGCAAAATTATTTTGGCAAAAGAATAGGAGCCAGGTGGTATGCATCCAAAATCGTATTTATCCGGATGAAGCTTTACCGTAGGAAAGCATACCTCTCCTGCCAAATCAACGGAATTCGTTGTAGGATGATCGCAGATATCGATCATTAATCTGCCCTCTTTCTTCGTATATCTCTTGGAAATTAACCCAGGTTTGAACTCTATCATTGCGTTATATTCTTCATGGGCATCCAATTCCATGTGTAATAGGGATAATTCACATTTTCCGTCAATTATGTAAAAATCTCCAGTTGTTTTAAAATCGACCGCCAGAGGGAGAGGAGTTTCGTTGGTTATCACTACAGTATCTACTTTGATTGATATACTGGACCCCATATCATAATCATCTGGGAGAAAAGGATATATCTCAGTCATCGATAAAAAATTCATGTTATATCTTGAACATTTCACCAAAGGATCTACGAATTCCGCCTTTATGAAACAAGACATTATATTCTCCACTCTGCTCGACTTATCTATCGCCGCGTAGCAGTGGAAAGCTTCTTGTACCAATTTCGGCTTTTTGGATAATCCGATGATTTCTATGGTTATCGACTCATTATATCCAAGCTCAAAATAATTGGGTTTCATTCGGAAATTGGCTTGAGAGTCATCATCTCCGCCACTTATTTCCTTCACATTTTTTACTGACTGCCTGCGTGTCCACAAAATCTTGTAGAACTTCTTTCCCATATTGGTGAATTTGACGGGCAATTTGAACTGGCGGTACGTGAGCAAAATTCCAGCGTCATATTCCGACTCTAAGCTGGGTTCGCAAAGTATGGAACTTCCTATTCCTTCGGCAGATATCGTTACCGTCATGGTTTCCCCATTTTCAATTTCGATGTTCAAATGATTTTTGTACTTTCCTGTATCTCTTAGATAACAAGAAATCGTGATGTCTGTTTTATCCTCGGGGGCAATTTCGAGTTCTTCCACATTGGAAACGAAAGAAGACATGAAAGGTTCTATCGATATACGTATATTTGCCCGAATTGGCGATTCATTGACTAAACTCAAAGTTTTCGATACTTTTTGGAGCAATTTCGTCTTTCCAAAATTCACATCGTCGGGAAAATAGGAAACTACGGGGCCTTGTCCATTGCATATAATAGTACAAAGAGTTCGTGGTTTGTCTCCACTCAATGTGAATGTCAATGGATACTTGTTATAACCCAAAATATTGGTTTGAATAGATAGATGGATATTTATATCCTCATCGGGAAATATCATAGCTTCGGTTTCATGCAAAACGCATGTCATATTTTTCGGTTCCCGAATGGGGGTATAAGTTATGTATCCATGATTTTTCGAAGTATTCCTCAAAGTGATAGTTCTTTTGTATTCATAATTCAAGAAACAAAAGTTAATTATTACTTCTGAAGGGGTACATTCTATATCTGGGCATACACAATTGTATTTCAGAGTTATTGTAGTGGAATATTGATGGGCACCCCACATCACGATAATCAAATGTTCTTCTACTTCTTGAACGGCTTCTGTAGTTAGTGCAACCTTGATTGGCGTGGATGAAAACGCTTCGACCACTCCCTCTTCTGGATAGACATCGAATTCTACCAAATCGAGAGATATTCTATTTTTTCCTGACACAATCAATTTGAAATCGACCGGTACTTGAGAGTCGTTATGAAGTATGAATTCTCTGGAAGGTTTAACGCCAGAAGATACGTTACCGAAATCGATTTCTTTAACTGTCGGTCTGAGGAGCGGACAAACAACATTGCCCACCATAAGGAAGTTCAGAATTTCTTTGGATCCTTGAATATAAAACTCGATTTTTTCAACGAATCTCCCCTCTATTGCAGAACGGAAACTGATGATAAATGACTTGCAAACTTCACAATATTTCAGGTATTGCTTTTTCGGTGCACATTTTATGGTACCGCCGAAATCGGTACTTTTTTCTTTAAATACCACAGTAGCTGGAATGAGACCGTTGTTCTTGGCTACTATTTGATACTCGTGAATGGCATTAATGAAAATATTATCGATATTCAATGTTGTAACATTGAATACAACCTGAGGTCCCTTTCCGCCACCAGCTAGGCTCATTGGTAAGCGCTCATCTTTCCCTGTCAGGTCCAAATAAGCCATACTGGTGTAATAGTCACTCTTCGGTGGCTTGAATGTGATCATAAAGTCCAAAGATTGGTTCGGTACGATTCTTCCTTCCATCGGCAAAATGCTGAATATTTGAGATTTGTACAAATATGGATCTTCTGATAAATCACTTTCTTCTTCCAAATTCTTATCAAGTATATGGGAATGCCCTTCACCATCGATGATATTCATGTAATCCAGTTTCACGTACTTCGTCTTCTGCAACTCCGTCATATCTTTCATGGCTTGGAGTAATTTGGCTCTTTCCAGCATTTCCAAAGCGTTCGTTTTGTAAGCTTTCCAACAGAAATCCAAGATGAATGGACTTTGGTTGTGTAATGTGACTGTTTTAGGACTTTGCAGGCCCATGTACACCTCTCCGAAAAGAATGGCGTGAGTGTCCAAGTACACGTTGGTTTCCACGATATCGCATGTCACTGGTATTCTCAATTTCACGTCGTCATACATCAAATATATCTCGCTTTCCGACGTCGCCAAACATTTAGGAGTGTACGTGATTTTCAGTTCTCCCGTTTGGTTGGGCTTGAGAGCACCTCTCACGGGAAATACTTCGAAAGGTTCTTTGTAGCCTACGACGTAATTTGCTTGAACATTACCAAAGTTGTAGAGAATCACCCTTTTTTCAGTGGGTACTCGTATTGCTGTGGGTTTCAGGGTAATATTATCGGGGATGTTGACCACTGCGCGATTTCCGATTGCATTTATTGGCACAGAAAAAGTTTCTCCATCGGCCATGAAGTTGACGTGGTGAGTATAATCCCTCAATTCCAGAGGCTTGAACATAATCTGCACTGTATAAGTCATACCTGGAGCTACTTTTATCGGTAATGAGTCGGAAAGAGAGCTGATATCGAAGTAGGGAGATGTATTATTTTCGATTGACAAATGCTTGGAAACCGGCTTCAAGTTTTGTAATGTGAGTGTCGTTTTATAAATCTTGTTAGGTTTGAAATTCTGGAAAACGATTATATCCGGTGTTCGACTGAATGCGTTCATTTTCGTTGAAGATCTTCGTCTTCTTGTTGGCTTACTAAGCTGTTCCAGACGTTCCTCTACGGATAATTGCATTTCGTGAAGAAGCCTCGAAGGAGGAATATTCAGGATCTCGTCATCATCAGTAACATCCAAGAAAAAAGGCAGAAGCTCCATAATATTGCACTTATAAGACGGGCAAGTCCAGTTTATATCCATTTTTTGTATTTCACAAAAACACCGAGAAATGAATTTCAGAACAACAAACGTCAGCTCAGTTCAACTGACATTAACTGTTTCAGGGTGTTAGAAGAAATCACCCCTAATGTGATGAAGTATCTCCTGAAATTTTAATCTATTCAATATTTCCAAAAACCTTAGTTTTTTTTTTAATTCTAGGTTTTATTAATGGTATTTATCCGATAAGTAGACTCGAACGATTTGAGTCATAATAATGTAATTTCTCAGCTGTATTTTCGGCCACTGGAAACACTCAACAACCAAAACATCACACACACCCTTAATAACGTGTTTTTAGCACATTTTTGTAATAAAAACTGCCTCTTCCCAATAAAATAACCCTTCTTCACAACGTGAACATATCATGTAATTCCATATCTGATAACCATCAAACACTTAAGGTTTGTTCGCGTTCACAAAATAAACGGTCCGAAACCATAAGGAGCATGCGCAGTGTAACAAAAGTTTTCGCGTTTTTTCAGGACTGTTATATATTCCATAGGTTTTGTGTTTTCGTTCCATTCGAACTAGTTCGGGGCAGTTACGAATTTGTTCAAAATAGTACGAGCATCTCAGCAAGGACAGTTTCTGACTTGTGTGTACTATTTGGGTACGCATGCGTACAACGTACATGCTTCTGACACTATAACCTCTTTTTTTGTTGACACGGTATTATTCGATTGATTTGTCAAATATTCGAATGAACAATATGGATATTAGCTACAGCAAGTGCAGGTGAAGAAGAAATATTTCGGAATATCGCGTTGGCGGAAGTACTCAAAACACATCCCCAAAAATGTTTGATTCGTAGAGGACACCATTAACCTGTTCTCATATAAAGAATTCAAAGGCAAGTCCATTTATTTTGTTGAATGTTTGCTATATTAATCTTTAATGGTATTTTAGGTTGCCCAAATCTGTTGTAACTTCATGATAAACTATACCCGCAGCTAATTGCTTGTTGAATGCATCGACATAACCTAAAACCTCTGATTTCTTGGATGTAACTTCCATACGGCGTTATTATCCAGCTCTCCCCCTATTACGTAACCTGTTACGTAACTTCGGAGCTTCGTCGAACGAATGCAGGAGTCTCGCTCTAAGCGATACTGCATCCGTTATATTTTTACACAATTTAAATTTCTCTCTCTATATGCTTTCTTGGATGTAACATTTATCTATATTGAATTATGCAAACTCCCTCATCCCGAAGAATCCGTCCTCATCCAGCCTGGTTACTGGCGTAGAGAATGAGGGTTTAAACCTGGGCCCCTTCTTCCGACAAATCCGTTGTCATCCAGCCTGGTACTGGCGTAGAGAAGGAGGGACCTGATATCTTCTCAAACATTTATTAAACTACACTTTTAACTGTTTATTTATGCAATGCATGTTAATTAACGGCAGGACTATCACATTTCCACATTTACTTGGCTCCTAACCTAAGAACGCCACCAGTCCTTCACCGTGGTCGGAGTCGCAAGCAACACTCAAGGATTGTTCGCGTTTACAAAATGAACGGTGCGAAGTGCACGCTTTTTCTGGACTGTTATATACAGTGCGAGTTTCTAACTTGGAATAAATTCAGTAACTCAAAGACAGTTGTTTTGTTAGAAATATGCCCGGACATGTCGATTTTTATTTTGAATGCGATCGTTTTTATGTAAGAAAATGTTATACAGCGTGTCTCAAATTTGAGATATGAAGTCATCGACAATCTTTTTGAATGGCAATCCTAATTTTTTAATGACTATTCTTGAAGGGTATAGTAAGTTACACATGCGAACCAAATATCAAATTTTTATTCCTTGTCGTTTGACAGATATGTAACAAACATCAACTAATGCGAGAAATGAATTCAGTCACAAAAAAATGGACAGGGACGGGCCCATGGGGGGGGGGGGGGGGGGGAGGCGCACCCCCTTCCCAATAGTTGGTGAGTTGGGAGATCGGTCATCACAAGTTGGCAAGTTGGGAGTTGACAATTTGACAATCCCACAAAAAGTGGAATGTGATTTTTTTTTTAGTTGTTTAGTTATGAAGTTGGGAGAAAATCCATATTTCCCCCCCAATAATTTGCCTTCGGTCCGTCCCTGATTTATGTCAAGAGGTATGTGTTTATAATTCTTTGTCAAACTGGGCTGATGTTGACAATGTCTCAAACAAAAAAGTTAAATAAAAACAGGTAAGGAGAGTAGCATCGTATCGAGCGAGGATATTTACCAAGGTTATTAGTTTGTCGTTTTGTGAGAAACGAAGTTTGTTGAAAAATCTAACAAAATGCCGTACTTAACTGAAACCCACAAGATTGAAATTTTAATGATGATTGGCTACGGAGATAGGACAAGAACACAAAATGAAGTTAATCATGCAGAGTACCATAAGTAAGATTGAAAAACAGTTTCGGGAAAATGGGCATTTAAGGAAAACAAAGAATCATCGTCAGAGTGCCCTCAATGAAGATGTCGAAATGAATGTAGTCCTCTCTGTTGAATAAAATCATAATGTCCCCACTAGGCAGATAGCTAGGGAACTCGAAATTAGCCAGTCTTCAGTGATGATAACTCTGAAAACCCATAAATTTTATCCTTATAAAATGACAATCCTCCAGGAACACACCGAAGATGATCCGGATAGAAGAATCCAATTCTGCGAAGAAATGAACGATCTACTAGACAGAAATGTTATAAACATAGAAAACGTCCTGTTTTCTGACGAATCAACGTGAGGTAAATCGTCTAAATTGTCGTTATTGGGCAGACAACAACCCACACTGGATGAGGGAAGGCCACACTCAATATACAGCAAAAGTTAATGTTTGGGCAGGGATTGTTGGTAATCGAGTAATAGGACCAATTTTCTTCCAAAGGAATCTCAATGGAGATAGATATTTATAATTCTTGAGGGAAGAACTAGTTCCGACTTTGGCTACTCTGTTTTCTGATCCGGATGAAGCCGATGTCCCTAATAGAAACATCTGGTTTCAACGAGACGGTGCGCCTCCCCATTTTAAAAGACCTGTCCGTGCGTATCTGGATGATGTATTTTCAGACAGATGGATTGGTAGAAGAGGAGCTGTTGAATGGCCTCCCAGGTCTCGGGATTTAACACCTATGGACTATTTCTTATGGGGGTACTTGAAAAGCAAGGTTTACAAGAACGAATACGACAGGAATGTAGACTAATTTCCGCCCAAGTAATTAAAAATGTTCAAAACGAGTTTAAATTCCGTTAAGGATATTGTCAGTTAGTTAATGGACAACATTTTGAGCATTTATTGAAGAAACATATTTGAGTTGATATCAGATAGATCAAGTGAATCTCATTTTCGAATTAGTTGATGTTTGTTAAATATCTGTCGAACGACAAAGAATAAAAATTTGATGTTTGGTAGGCATGTGTAACTTACTATACCCTTCAAGAATAGTGATAGAAAAATTAGGATTGCCATTTAAAAAAATAGTCGATGTCGACATATCTCAAATTTGAGACACGCTGTATAACATTTTCTTACATAAAAACGAGAGCAATTCAAAATAAAAATCGACCTGTCCGGACATATTTTTAACAAAACAACTGTCTTTGAGTTACAGAATTTATTCCAAGTTAGAAACTCGCACTGTATATTCCATAGGTTTTGTGTTTTCGTTCCATTCGAACTAGTTCGGGAAAGTTACGAATTGGTTCAAAATGCTACGAGCATCTTCGCAAGGACAGTCTCTGACTTGTGTGTACTATTTGGGTACGCATGCGTATAACGTACATGCTTCTGACACTCTAACCTCTTTTTTGTTGACACGGTATTATTCGAATAATTTGTCAAAGATTCGAATGAAAAATATGGATATTAGCTCCAGTAAGTGCAGGTGAAGAAGAAATATTCCGGAATATTGCGTTGGCGGAAGTCCTCAAAACACATCAAAATGTTTGATTCGTAGAGGACACCATTAACCTGTTCTCACATGAAGAATTCAAAGGCAAGTCCATTTATTTTGTAGAATGTTTGCTATATTCATCTTAAATGGTATTTTAGGTTGCCCAAATCTGTTGTAACTTCATAATAAACTATACCCGCAGCTAATTGCTTATTGAATGCATCGACATAATCTAAAACCTAATCATAAATAACGTTTTCGTTTATTTGTTTTCTAGACTTCTAGATTTATTGCGCATCTACTTGTGCGCAATCCTAGAACAATTTCCAAAGTTTGGAACGAGAACAAACCTTTAGTGATTTTTAAGATGTCTAAAAACCCTGGTGCACTTATACCTGTAAAAGTTTGGGATCGTCTTGGCGACACTTGGTCTACATGATAATAAAGCTTACTAACGTTTCAGATGGCGCCACTTTCGTTTCAGTTTTAATTCAGTAAACCGTAACAACAGACCAAAGAGAGTAAACATTATCTGAGTAGGAGAGTCTATTCCGCATAAGACAATGGTGACACTAATAGAAAGAGATGCAAGATCATTTGTGAGTCATAGTGACGTATATGGTAATGTCATGGCCACCATTCACTCTGGACAGTGGCGGACTAGCGCATTCCGCACTCTGGTATCTGAGAGTTACAGGCTCTTGAATGTATATTGGACCACTCTGTATGTTACGTGGGGCACCTGTACCCATGTCCATGTACGTCACTATGATGAGGCTAGAGCTTATTAGTACCTCCTATTCAGATAACGTTTACTCTCTTTGAGAACAGACCACACAGGGTATATTCATTTCTTCAGCTTTCTTTTTGTGGCGAACTGTTCGCGGGTTCTAATTTTAGCTTTGCTATTGGTTCAACAGAGACATCTGACAAACTTCATCAATAGCATAGCTGGAATTAGAAGCCCCCAAACATTGCACAAAGAAATAATGGGATAATTGAAAGAAGATTAATTTCTAAGCCAATTCATATTCTAAATCAGAGCACCGTGCTGTTGTTTTTCGTATGTTGTACCATGCTTCTTCTATTCTTTGGCCCTTTTCTACCTGGAAGTGTATTTTGTACCATTTAAATTTGAGGTTAAACGAATTTTCTTTTCGAAGATTTTGACAAACGGAGATTTGGAAAAGAAATTGTAAGTAAATTGTAGAAAAAATCAAATTCAGAGCATACAATATGATATCATTTTGCTTATATTTACTAACATTGTTCATAGTCATGACAATTCAATTGATGCACACACAGTCGTTCTCTGCGTAACAATATATATATATATATATATATATATATATATATATATATATATATGTCTTCACTTAACCTCACCTTACTTGTCTTGATAATGAAAATAAACATTTTCGAAAGCTTGACTAAATAAGAAAGAGTTTTACTTTTTCTCATAGGCCATTATTTTGACTGCAACCTCAAGGAATATCCTTTCTACAAAGTTTATTTCAAATTCATAGTTATTTTCAACTAGTCCAGTCACGAGACTACCCTTCTTCTATATATATATATATATATATATATATATATATATATATATATATATATATATATATATATATATATATATATATATATATATATATATATATATATATATATATATATATATATATATATATATATATATATATATATATATATATATATAAAATCCTTTTTCGTGCCTATTTTTGTGCTTATTTTCATGGCTATTTGTTTGCTAAATTTCCCTAAATATCTGGCACTATTACACCGTGCCTTTTTGATGATTGTTTCAGGCACTAATTTCAGAGCTGCAAACATAAGGAAAATTGACATTTGCCTTTAATGATTAAGTAATTTAGTATACCTGGACTATTTCTTTCAACTTTTTCCTTACCTGGTACAAGATTTTTTCTTCTTTTCTGTTATACTGAACAAAACGAAAACTATGTTATTAATTTCATTTATTCGTTGGTTATGTCAAGTCCAATAGATAATTACTGTGTTGGCAAACCTGACATTTTCACAAATGTCCTTGAAATCCCCTCGATTCAGGGGGAAAAATAGAACCACTCCTATTTATTTTAAATAATATAAGTTCTCCAAAAATGTTTGTCGCTGCGACATATCCCATAACAACACACATAAAGTGTCCGATAAACATGACAGAAGTTGGGGCATGCGCACAAAAAATGTTCTAGAATGAAAAGGCCTATTGTTTTGTAAACTTTGTAACTTTTTTGGTTTTGTACTTCTTTATTTCAAATTTTTTCGATGTCGTTTATAAGTTATTGTGCAGTTTGAAATTATATGACATGTAAGTATTTGCAGTTATTTCAATTTCATTTATGTTTATCTACCTATGTAATAATTTCCAGTTGAGAAAACTTTTTAACAAAAAATTAAACCAACGAAATACAGAACTGAAAAGTAAAAAATAAAATAAACCTTCTTAGTCTCAATAACTAAGCTCCTAAACTAATGTAAGTAACTAATTTTGAGTCGGCGCCATACAAACAAGCAAATGAATTAGATAAGGCGTAAAATGATGGCATCGAGTTGCGCGATGACATTCTGATAATTTTTTTGAAGTCATTTAATGATCTTTGTTGGTTGTTCGTTTGGCGCCCACTAAAAATTAGTTACTTACATTAGTTTAGGAGCTTAGTTATTGAGACTAAGGAGGTTTATTTTATTTTACTTTCCAGTTCCGTATTTCGTCGGTTTAATTTTTTGTTAAAAAGTTTTTATTTTTCAATTTTTTGTGGCTGAAATCTACCAATTACTACCTACTTGTTTTTTGATTACTTCCAAAATACTTACTTACCCACCTTACTTTAACTATTACCAGTTAAATAATATGATTATCTACTTTCACTATTTGTTGTGACATACATTATTTTTGTTGTTCTGATTAGTTTATTTCATTACTCTGTATATCATTCCATCCTCTCATAGAATATAATGATTGTGACGGATGTAGGAGAACAAGAATAATGACATTAGCGATCTGTCATTGTCAACTAAATATGTGTGCCAATGTTCACAAGTAAAAAATCAATTATTCCCATTTTTCTACCCGTAAGGATGGATAATTCCATTCAAAATCCAAATATGATCAACTATGAGGTATTCCCTATCTAATGAAAGAAGAATCATCCAAATCGAAGAACCCAGTACAAAGTTATGCCTGATAGAATCGGTTAACGGACCAGAATTTAGAGGGTCAGTTTGCTACCCTTAGGGGTGGATTTCATCTATTAAATTCAAATGGGACCAACTTCGAAGTACACCCTATCCACTGAAAAAAGAATTATCGGAATCGGACGTCTCAGTAAAAAATTATGCGTGATCATATAAAAAAAAAATATACGCGTCGTCTAGAGAACCTCCTCCTTCTTGTTGAAAAGGGAAACATTCTCAATCGAATATTGATAGAAAGATTTTTCTGTGAATTGAAAAATCCACGATTAAAATGAAGTTATTTTTTGTGAATGTCTAACAGAAAACAACTACTTCCCCGGCTAAAGCCACGCTGGACATTGAACTACATCTGATAGATATTCTGAAAAAGCCCTAACTCAAAAGAAAAAATCTGAAATTGAAAATTTGCATTTTCATTCAGATAGTTATTTGATTTTCTATTCCAGTCTTAATTGGTTTCGTTGGTTAAAAAGGGCGTAAATTTGTATTTTCCACACAGGCGGCAGCATAGCTTGGCACGGCTCTGCACTATACCTTCTTCGACACGGAGAGTGGGAGCTTTCCAACTGTATTAAAATAATGAATCGATCCAGTAGTTTTCAAAATTACCTCTAGCAAACAAACTCACACACATTTCTCGTAATATTTGTGTACGTAATATAGATTAAATAAATTACAAACCTCCTTGCAGTGCAAAAATATTCCTCACTCCAAAACTTTTCACCACATCCAAAATTCTCAGCACTTGACAGCTTCTGAGGTTCCTTCCTGCTAAATGCATTAACACATTACCACTACCACTAAGCTGCTCAGCGAATCGAATGGCTGGTATTCTCCCAACATCAATCAAGCCAAGCTCGGAAGGTAAATGCCAGGTGACAGAAGAAAATCGACTTTCAATTTCCGATAGCAATTTAGTATCTAGGTATCGGTTGGGGCACAGCTCGATGGAAAAGCAGTGTTTACTTGTATTGAGTATGTTTCTGATCGACTGGTTTTTCGTTTGTTTGTTTTTAGTATGGTGGTTTTCGAAGACGGGGGCATTGATATCTTGTATCAAAAATTCACGCATGGTTGCGTCTGAAATGAGCGGGTTGACCTTCTCGTTGACTTGATAATCAGTTAATCAATTCATTCAGGAAGACAGGGCCGTAATTGGCCACGTTTATACCGTATGTGAATTTGGTAACCTTACCAAGTGTATGTGACCAAATTCAAACCAAATGTTTTAGTAATCGTTTATTTACATCGTGTTTTGTCAAATGATTAATTAACCAACTTGGTTCTGGTTTGGTATTTATTTAGTCATGTAACCAAGAGAAAGGCTTGAAACTCTGCTAATTCGGAATTGTGTCATCTGTCAATGACAATGTCTGGATGTCAGTGAGCTCAGGCTCAGGCTCAGTCATTTTGAATTTCATTTGTTCGGCAGTTTTTGTAAAGTCCCTACTCAACATGTCTTCTTTAAGGCTCTTGTAAATGTCTAGGTGTTTAAATTTTTTGCCATCTAAAATTGATATAATTTTCTTGTCCAAAAATATTTGGAGAAACGCACTGGTTTCTTCATCTGTCCAATTAATACCTTTGGACTTTTTATAGGAGGTTCTGAACTTCAGCAACTCATTTCATATAAAAAATACTAACAAAAATATATAAAACAATTTCCGACGTAATGATGCGGAAACTAAGGTTAGGAATCACAAAACATATTTTTCACTAACTCTCTCTCGCTCTATTTTTTTTTATTGTTTCCATTCAGTTCATTCAGCCAGTGCGATAACCACAACAGAACGCTTAGCAATCTTTCAAACCAAAATTTACAGTCACGGTTGGTAAAATTTATCATACTGTTTACACCATCTTAGTCAACCTAGTATTATAGTCTGGTACACAACAAATTTCGGTACCAAACCAAGCTAGTTACTTGACCAAGTGCACAGCTTATACCACACTGACTAACAGAATTTGGTTGGAATATAATCATTAGTCTGCATACCAAGACACGGTATAAACGTGGCCATTATCTCTACATTTGGGATTTACCACATATATTTGCGGTAAAGAAGATCGGTCTAAGAGGGAGGCGTTCATTTCTGAGAAATATATTGATCAAACACTATTTCATAACTAAAAATTGTTTCGGAATTATAGAATGATTCCGCGGGACTGATAGAGGACCCTGCACTTTTTTATGTAAAGTGGCGACCGGTCAAATTTTCTGAAAATTTGGTATGTTATTGTACTCGACTCAAAAGTGTCAATGGGCCCAACTCAATCCTAGTTTTCTAGAGTTGGGGTATTGAAGTTGAAAATTGACCAGTTTTTCGTTAACTCACGTGCTATATTGAATTTCTGTTGCATAGACAGGCGCGGATCCAGGATTTCGTTCAGGGGGGGAAACATTATTTTTTGTGTGATAACTTATCTTTCAGAAAATTTGTTCATAAAAATATAGAAACCAATATAGTCAAGGAGGCGGCAACAGTCGGCTGTCATCATTTCTACAAAGCTGATTCTTTCTTTTTTTTGTTGTGTTGATATCACGAGTGAACGAAATGATAGTCTATTGCGTCGAAAGCATTGCTATCAAAGGTCTACCACCCACATAAGATGTTCGAAATGCAAACTTGTTTGACTCATTTCTACAAGACATTTTTTTTCTCCCTTAGTTTATTCAATAAAATGTCCAGAAAATTTAGTCTACTGGAAATCTGATGTTGTTAAAGCCTTGGTAGACTCAACGGAATGCACGGTCCTCCGACCGCAGCCGCTGCGCCGTTCCTTTACAGGACGCTCTGAATTATTGAATTTACTGGCATCAATTGAAAATCTACAAAGCTATTTTGTTCTACAAGCAGTTCATTTCACTTATTGTTGAATAAGCGTCATCTACTTTCAGTACAAGGTGGCTAAAGTCGGCGTCTCACTGCGCGAGATTTGACAAGCTTGGCTTGGAGGATTGTGCTTGGAGCACAAGAGTGGGGTTTAGGCAATCTCGAACCTGATCGGTCTCACGGCGTGTATAATTCGTCGTCTACCAGTGGCTGGAGGTTGGTAAGCCTAGGAAGGGATGCATTGTCCAGTGCAATCGTTATTCAGTTCAGAACGGATAGCGAGGATAGCATGTGCAGCATAGTATTATTATTATTTTTTTGTGATCCCAAATGACATCCTCTTCCTCATATAAATCTGAGAATGCAATTACTGCTTCTGAATTCCATTCCATGTTAATACACAATACTTTGCCACCAACAAACTCTCTCTCCGAAGTCACCGGTCTCCCGTCCTAGCCAACTCTGTCGACAGGCACCCTCGCGCCGTGAGACCGCTCAACAAGCTATACAATACGAGCTTGCTAGTAATGCCTCGCACCTTTGATAATTTATTTTGTATTTATTTATTCACGGCCTTCGCCCAATTCAGATAAAAATAAGTAGTTAATACAATATGGAAGTAAATCATATGCATAATACAGTTATAAAGTAGTAAGATAACATGTAGATCAAATAAGAAAAATTCAAAAGTTGTAATAATATGAGCTAGTCTAGTTATTGCAGGCATAATAACACTGAAAACAATACGAAAGCTCGTGCTGAAAGTTTGAATAGCTAGGACAAGAACATGGTTTTTCAAGCGGGAAACTGATATATTAAAAATTTGAAGGTTATGCAAGGAGTTAGCTAAACCAAGAGTCCTAGGGATAAAGCTGTTGTATGAGTAATTGAATCTATGGAAGAAAATGTAAAAGGTTTGCACCTGTCTGGTTGAACAATTGGGACAAATAGGGATATTTTGGAGAAAAGTACGGGGCTGATACACAGTCCATTGATAATTTTAAATAGAAGTGTTGAGTCTCTTTGTTTTCTACGAACCTCAAGAGAAGGTAAGTTCAATACACCATAGTCGTTGTATACGCGCAACTTGAAGGAAATTGTGCTGGACACCCTCAAGTTTCCCTTTATATATAACGTAATGGGGGGGACCAAACTGTGGAACAATAGTCAAGATGCGATCTAACCAGGGAAAAATAAAGGAATTTAATAGCAGTGGTGTTAGTAAAATCACAGGTGGTTCTCTTTATAAAGCCTAGCATCTTCATAGATTTCTGAATTACAGTGGAAATGTGAGATTTATAGCTAAGTGCGGAGTAAAGGATCACACCCAGATCTTTGGTTTCTGAAGCAGAATGTAAGATCAGATTATTTATACTATATTCGAAAGTGATTGGGTGATGAGTTCGATGAAAACGAAGAATATGGCATTTGGATGCGTTCAAACACATTCCATTCTGTATGCACCATTCTATATTATTTTGCAGACTTATCGAATCAGCCTCGCTTTTAATTATTTTAAAACATTTTAAGTCGTCAGCAAATAGCAAAGCTTCACTTTCTTGGTAACAGTGAAATAGTTCGTTAATAAAAAGGTTAAATAACAGTGGTCCCAGGTGTGATCCTTGAGGAACGCCCGAAGAAACTGCGATAGTATGGGAATAGTAATGATTAACCCTGACAATTTGCGATCTATCCGTAAGATAGCTCTTGAGCCAGTGCAATATTGGCCCATCAACGCCGTATGAACAAAGCTTTTGAATCAAGAATTTACCGACATTTAATGGGAACGGTCGAGCCACTTCAATTCGACCTACGCGAGCGCCATTCTTACGGCGAGAAACAAGGTTTGTAGACGTACCCGAAGTTATAACGCGGGCATGATTGAAGCATTGCTACTTTGTTATTAAGTATACAATCGAGGAGCATATTTTTGATATTAATTGCATAAAATAGTTTATATATTAATATCTAGTTATTATTTTTATATATTAGATATATATGTATATATATATATATATGATTAGAAATTTGTAATCAATATAATTATAGTTTAGATATTCATAATATTACTAGCGGACTCGACAGACGTTGTCCTTTCCAAATTTCTATGTTCCCTAAAATGTTTTTCCCGAAAACTCTCGTCCGCGTAGAATTTCTTTTTTTCTATGTTTTCCTTCTAGTTAGCTTTTGCTCCTTCTGCTTCCTGTTGTCCCGTTATCTCGTTTTCCCGTTATCCCATTTTCCTTTTACCCCTTTTTTCTTTTTCCCTTTTTCCCGTTATCCCCTTATCCTGTCATTCCGTTATCCCGTTTTTTCGTTATCCCGTTATTCCCGTTATCCCATTATCCCGTTTTCCTGTTAGCCCATTTTTTCTTTATCCCGTTTCCCCTTATTCTGTCATCCCGTTATCCCGTTTTTTCATTATCCCGTTTTTTCGTTATCCCGTTTTCCTGTTATCCCATTTTTTCTTCATTCCGTTATTCCGTTTTCCCCTTATCCCCTTATCCTGTCATCCCGTTATCCCATTTTCCCGTTTTTTCGTTATCCCGTTATTCAGGTTAGCCCGTTTTCCTGTTATCCCGTTTTTTCTATGAAATAAAAAAAAAATGTAGGTGTTGATCGTAGGAGGGTGAAAATTAAGGGTAATATGAATTTTTTTATTCTTAGTCATGACAAAATAAAAATAAAAATCTTGTTGAAAAAATAGGGGTTGATCGTAGAAGGGTAAACATTTAGGGTTGTATGTATTTTTGAATGCTGTATCAACAATTTTTTTTTATAAAAAATTACAAATAAAATTAAGGGGTGGACCACCCTCAACATTTAGGGGGATGATTGTGAATCTAAACCATCCAGGGCGCCACCCAAACGCACACAAAAAAATTCATTCAAATCGGTCCAGCCGTTTATGATACCGACTGCAGCGCCATCTGCCGGGCTGATTTGTGAATCTAAACCATCCAGGGCGCCACCCAAACGCATACAAAAAAAATTCATTCAAATCGGTGTGGTAAGCACACTATATCAATTATTTCAAATATAGCCATATGTAAACTGAAACTGAAGAATGCCAATATAATAAATCAATTTTCGTTCGAAATCGAAGGCGGTCGCATTAATAGTACAATTAATATGACAACTCATAAAGTCGATACTTCCCCTATCACTTGCGTCGGCACCTCAAACGAATTTCTAACCATATTTTCAGACATTCATAACTAATAGTGCGTCGCGACAGATGAATGACCCGCGGTCTTTTGGAAGCGATAATAGGCGTGGTGATATCGGGAAGGATCTAAGGGGTTACGTAAACTATAAAAAGTAATGACCTATTAATGTAATATATTATGGCGGCGTGTCAAGTCAAAGGCGACTCGCCGACACATAAATAATATTTTATTGTTTTCGGGCGGTATCGTTTGAATACCGAACGCTATATATATATATATATATATATATATATATATATATATATATATATATATATAAGATTTTCCCTAATCGAAAAACAATTCATTCAGAATCCAGTTGTCGAACGAGTCCGTCAGTACAGAGCTAGTTCTGCATTATGAAGCGAATAAAAGTGAAGTTTAATTTCAATTAGAGAAGATGAAGTCTCATCTTCCTACGCGTAGTAAGCGTAGACTCCGTACAGTTTATCTGAAGTAGCAAATTAATCAACCTGAAGCGAATAAAAGCGCATCAGAAATCATCTCAGTAATAACTAAATGAATGGAATTAATATTTATCAAGGCTAAATAATCATAGTACAACAAGTGAACGCGTAATATAATTCGGTAATAAACGGAATAATTAAGTCTTGATTGAAATATTTGTATTACTTCAGTGAAGGTAAGAAATCAAAGTGTTTTATTTAGCAAGGTATATATGTATAGTGTAACGAGAAAATATTTCATTATTGATGTCATAGTAAAATAAATCATTGATTTGATAAAAGTAAAAATATTATCAGTTGTTAAAATAACTGAAGAACAGTTATTTTAATTGTCATCTATATTGCTTCTCATTTTAAGTATTGTTTATTCAATTTCATTTTGACTTTCTATACATTTCTCAGTAAATTATACCAGGTGTATCAATAGTTGTTTTATATTTTAGAAAATACATATATATTATTACAAGTCCTAATTGTATTATTATTTCGAAACAATCTGAGATTGGTCCTTGTACTGTCAAATTAAGTCCCCCTTCATTACATACTGTGTGAAACAGAATCTAAAAGCCGCTCTGGGATGTTGTTCCGTTATTGGTCAATAGACTGATAACGCTCAGTATGGTTAAGGCCTAGCTTTAACAAAAATACGAGCAATCGAAAAGACTGGTTGATCTGACGAGGGTGTTAATACCCCCTCAGGGACCGTCATAATATTTGGTGTCAGGTGTGGGGTGGTTTACAGAAAAATAACGTTTATATGTTGATTTTCGCAAAGATATCGAACTCAAATTTACTCGATGCAAATAAGAATGAAAATATAGTAAAAATGTTTTCCTCGTAAAATATTATCAAATTTGTGTATTTAAAAAGTGTGCATATATTGCAGTTTGCCCTAAAGTTGTCATATTGGAAATTCATTTGGAAATATATAATTGCAAATTTAGAATTTTTTTTTAATATTGTTCGTGGAATGCTACAAGGAATTAAATTGTAGAAATATTCGGCGAAGATAAACATTTGGTAACGAATAAAGTCAGAAAAGTATTGAAAAATTGGAAAAAAATAATACGAAAAGCATTTAGAAAGTAATATCAGTACAGAGAGTTTGACGAGTGGAAAATCAAAACATATATAGCCTTTATACAAGGCTGATCTCGGAAAGTATTCGGAAAGGAAAGTGAAATTTTTTTTTATTCAATGGGGATTTTTATTAAAATTGTTAAATCATGGAAACTCCGACAACAGTGCCGTGGACTGGTAGGATTAACTATGAACCTACCATTACTATCAGTGTGGATAATTTACCTTCTTTTAATGGTACCACAGATATCAAAGATTTTATTCGTGAAATTGAGTATTTGGCAGCTGTAGCAAGATGGACAGACAGTCAAATAAGTTCCATAGTTAGATTGAAATTGACAGGAATCGCCAGATTATTTATAGATGCAGATGATAAATTGAAAAATATAATGAATTGGCCAGAATTTAAAAAGGAATTATTGCAGCAGTTTAGCAGATTGAAATTACCTGGAGAAGAAGAAAAATAATTTTTGAATTTTTATAGGAAAATAGTGAATCAGTTAGAAATTTTTCTATAAGATTGAGAGCATCCGCAGCGAAATTACGAAAATTTACAGGAATTAATAGGGTTGATGACGTATTAAATCAAAAATTTGAGCAAGATTCCCTTGTTCAATTTTGTATGGGATTGTTAGATCCTGTTAGAAAAAAAGTTTTATCTGCCAGTCCTGTCAGTTTAAAAGAAGCCATCAAATTAGCAGAAAAGGAAGAATTAATTGAGACCCTAACAGCTCAAACTAATATGAATTTTAGAAATTTCAATACGAATGTAATAATGTGTACCCATTGCAATCGAAAGGGTCATGAAGAAGCAAACTGTAAGAAGAAAAATTGTGTATGTTATCATTGTGATGAATTTGGTCACCTCTCATATAGATGTCCAAATAGAAATAGCTTTCGAAATGATATATTAAGTGAATCAGGACCATGGTTTTCCGACGATGCTAAGGAAAACAGATTTAGAAAATTTGGAACAATAAAGAATCCAAGAAAAAGGTTTTCTAACTATTCAATGGAAATTAGATTTCGAACTCAGGGAAGAATGAACGAACAAGGACGTAGATTTATCAATCAATCAAATAGAAACCGATATCAGAATTTTGGGAGAGTAATTGATAGAAGACAAACAGGAAATAGTTACGCACATGGAAATAGTCCGAGGAAGTATGGAAAAATGTCCGGATATAACATGAATTTAAATAGAAAGAAGCAGGAAAAAAATGTACTAACCTACGGTGAAGGTGAGGAACAGAATAACGGTATTAATTTAGATAACGAACATGATAATTGGCTAAAAAGTTTGGACGGAATGGGAAAAAGGTTTGAAGACATGACCAAAATGATAAAACATTGGATGGAATTAACTTTTGACGAAAAGCTAAATTTATCGAGGAGTGACGCCCAAAACAATTGCCGAGTAATCAAAATGGATTTTCACGCCATGAAATGAGTCCGGCCGGTTCGAATCAAATGGAAATGTCCGAAGATAGTAAAGCGTTTGAGACACTAGGTTTCGAAGAAGCCGATTCAACGAAAACGTATGGAAAATCGGCTGGGAAGGAAGATAACACAGGATCGATTGACAACCTATGATTGATGATTTGAAATGACATAATTCATTAAAAAAATTGCCAAAGGTGGAAATTGAAAAATCCGAAAATCAGCAAGGTATGGAAAAAACCGGAACGCCTGTACACTAGGAAGGATAGTCAAGCGAGACAGCCGGAAAGTTCAAAAAGACAGTCGTAGTGAAAGAGCCAGCTCATTCAAGAATGACACTTTTCACCAGAACAATGGAAGAAACCCATGATCTGAGAACGGCCATCATGAATAGTACGCCACTCAAAGTGACAGTCTAAAAGTAGAAATTTATTCGTCAAAGAACGAACATTTCTTGCCTAAATGAACAGAGAGATGGAACGGAAAATTGCCAATGCAGTACCTCAGCGGGAATGAAGGAATTATGTTCGGAAAATGGAAAAAGATATACGGATAGGTATGAAAGTTTTTTGAGAATGAAAATATTCAAGAAGGTAGCAAACCATATACAGGAAGTATCGAAATTGCAGAAGCTAACGAATCAAGAAATTTAGGGAAGATGATCGATGTAGAACATAGGAAATCGTGGAAAGACAGTCTAAAAGGTAGATATGAATCACCCAAGGGAGATATTCTACCCACCAGGAAGTTGGAAATTGCCAAGAACTTCGGAATGATAGTCGCCAAAGAATACTTTCGATAGACGAAAATCAAAGGCTGAATTTTATTTGCCCTTGGACAAAATTTGCCCTTGAATTATGAATAATAATAATAATAATAATAATAAGTTTATTTACCAAGTGTTATTAGTACAGAGTTAACACTAGAATTGTTGAAATATAAATAAACGTGGAATTCCCACTAAAACTGAAGTTGCGCGTGGGTTTGCACAATATAATTTACAATATTCTTTATGCATATGTTAATTCACAATGTAAAATAAGCTTGAATTGGTCTCACTTAGTTAATATTAATATTGATTCCTAACATTATGACATCTAACCTATGTTAGTTTACTACGGCAAAATTAACAATAAACAAAAAAATAGTAAACAAACAATTTGTGAAGTATTATAATCGACTGACGATATT